>SJYC01051111.1:0-18911 GCA_006408675.1 Madoqua kirkii | reverse complement strand
CCCCCCCCCCCCCCCCCCCCGGAATATCTTGTTTTTGAGCCTACTCTTACAGGGCAACCTTGGGTCCTCTTCTTCACATTTTGGGCAAGAAAAGTAAAATTTATCTCAACAGCCTCAACAGTTGTAAGAGGCACTTGAAAACAAGTGCTTCGGAGAAGGCTCTCCTTTTCCTGCAAACCTAGAGCTTGGGGCTTCAGCTGGCTCTTTATGGAAAGCTAGTACCTTGGTGATATCATGAAATCAACTAAAAGCTCAATTATTATACCCTTATGTTTTCTTTAAAATAAACACCTGTTATCTTATTCATGTCTTTTAAAACATTCTGATGGGAAAAGAAAAAGTTGAGACAAAGGGCAGAAGACAGAACACAAAACAGCAAATATCTGGATGGCTCACAAAAATTTAATTTTGTTTTAGATGTGTAGCAGGATAGAGACAGTTTTATAAAAACACAAGATAGAATCAATTATTGGTCCCCAGAGTCCCCCAGGAGGACCGATTTAAGAACTCCCTTTCAGCTCCTATAATGCCTGATCTGTAATTCAATTGGCACAGTGATAGTCGAATCCCACATTTACCACCTGTTTTTGGTAGCACTATAATTTAATTTAATAACATTAGAGAGAACTCTTCAGTTTTTAGAGATCCAGGTGGTGGTACACAAAGGGAGGAAATTTTGCAAAGAAATTCAGTCATCGACCACAGAGGCTGGGAAGACTAGGCATTAATGCTCGTGCATGCTTATATCCTCCAGGAGGCCTTCCACAGTATTTCAAAGAACAACTTAAGAGGAGTGTGACCTAATCTCAGCCTGAACCTCTTTGGCAGGAATAAAGGCTGGAGAAGATAATTTAATTGGCGGGACATAAGAGGATCCAGTGTGACTCCAGGAAATGGTATCCAATTCACACAGGCGTCTTTCAGGACAGAAGTGCTGTGCAGCAGCTTGATAAAACCAGGCGCCAAAGTGAGCCAAGAAACAGCAGAACACACATTTCCTTCTTGGTTGGTGAGGCCTTCTGTAAATGCAGTGAAATTGCGAAGGGAGGCTTTAAATATTGTTGAACAGACTGGTCGGGGTCTCACTGGGTAAAGCCATTGGGATTTCAGCAAGCTATTCACTGAGACTGTTACTTCTCAGACAAAGGCAGAGGAGCAGGTATTTCCACTGCAATGAGCTTTGATTGCATTTTTCTCTGCTCAGGTCATTTGAAAAGAATATTAAATGTTTCAGTGAATCCGAATATCCAAATGTTTATGAAAATAATAATGATCGTACCTTGTACTTAAATAGCCACTTCCATCTGAAGTGCTCAGATATTATTTCATTACCTTTAAAAATATTATCCGGAGGTGGTTAAGTGGAAACTATATATTTACATTTTATCCCTAGTGGAACTCAGTTAAAGGCAGTGCCAAAAAGTTGCATTTAGGCAACTTTGTGATAAGTTTATTGAATATGATGAATCTCCCCTGAAAGTAATAAAAATCAAGAGAATAAATACAGGTTTTTTTTGCATTTACCATTTAATGGACAGAATTTTCCTTAGTATGCTTTACTCCTCTCAGCCTGATTTCTTCCTGCCTGTTCTGACTCGAGGGTAAACTAAATAAAAGAATCCATTTACAGTCAACTTTCAAGTGATAAGAAGCTGTCTAGGAAAGCTCAGAGGTATCTACTCAAAGAAGTCTGATAAATACAGAAATAGATGATTTGGTAGTCAAAGCAAAAGCCTAAATACAGGTTTCTTACAGCAAGAAGAAGTAATAAGCAGGGAGTTCTTTCTGCCTCTACCTCCCAAATTTGAGCAATATACAGGCCCCTTCTAAAGCTTGGATTAACCATTTTAATTCCATAACCCCCTGTGGCAATCTGTTGTAGTTTATGCACCTCTTCTCAGAATAATGTTCTTAAATGCATAACAATTAATATTGAAGAGTTATAGAGAAAGCCAATTATATAGAATTACAATAATCAAAATATTAAAAATGACAATATTTAATATTGGTGAACCTTCACTAACACAATAAATAATAAGACTAGCATCAGGTTTGATAACTTCTGTAGTTTTGAATTAGTGATGAACATAAAAAATATTCAAGATTTTCACAATAACTGAATGCCCTATAAAAATATCTTTTGTCACAAATATTTATGGTAGAAAGGAATGTAATAATCCAGTTAGAAGTTAGTGAAAATAAAATATGTAAATATTTATTCTCAGTCTTTAAGAATGTTATGTGAAAACCTGTAAGTTAAAGAAAAATTATTTTCTTTAACTCCTGAGAATAGATCTGTGTATACCTAGGGAACTAAAGACCATAGTTTCAGAAACACTGATGTAAGAATGCCAGTGTCAGAATTTACGAAGCTTGATCATGTGACCAAAGTAAATTATTGGTTTGGACTCTTAAGGATTAATATATAAAAATTTAAACTGAGTCTGGGGTACAATGTCAGAAGTGTTTGGGCATTTGAGCAAAGCTAAATGCTTTGTAATTTAAGTTTTTGCTAATATAGAATTTTGAAAACTGAATGATCAGTTCAGTTCAGTTGCTCAGTTCTGTCCGACTCTTTGCGACCCCATGAATTGCAGCATGCCAGGCCTCCCTGTCCATCACCAACTCTTGGAATTCACTCAATCTCACGTCCATTGAGTTGGTGATGCCATCTAGCCATCTCATCCTCCGTCGTCCCCCTTTCCTCCTGCCCCCAATCCCTCCCAGCATCAGAGTCTTTTCCAATGAGTCAACTCTTTGCATGAGGTGGGCAAAGTTCTGGAGTTTCAGCTTTAGCATCAGTCCTTCCAAAGAACACCCAGGGCTGATCTCCTTCAGAATGGACTGGTCGGATCTCCTTGTAGTCCAAGGGACTCTCAAGAGTCTTCTCCAACACCACACTTCAAAAGCATCCATTCTTCAACGCTCAGCCTTCTTCACAGTCCAACTCTCACATCCATACATGACCACTGGAAAAACCATAGCCTTGACTAGACAGACCTTAGTCGGCAAAGTAATGTCTCTGCTTTTGAATATACTATCTAGGTTGGTCATAACTTTCCTTCCAAGGAGTAAGTGTCTTTAATTTCATGGCTGCAGTCACCATCTGCTGTGATTTTGGAGCTTTCTTCACAGTCCAACTCTCACATCCATACATGACCACTGGAAAAACCATAGCCTTGACTAGACAGACCTTAGTCGGCAAAGTAATGTCTCTGCTTTTGAATATACTCTCTAGGTTGGTCATAACTTTCCTTCCAAGGAGTAAGCGTCTTTTAATTTCATGGCTAAAGTCACCATCTACAGTGATTTTGGAGCCCAAGAAAATAAAGTCTGAGATTGTTTCCACTGTTTCCCCATCTATTTCCCATGAAGTGATGGGACCGGATGCCATGATCTTCATTTTCTGAATGTTGAGCTTTAAGCCAACTTTTTCGCTTTCCTCTTTCACTTACATCAAGAGGCTTTTTAGTTCCTCTTCACTTTCTGCCATAAGGGTGCTGTCATCTGCATATCTGAGGTTATTGATATTTCTCCTGGCAATCTTGATTCCAGCTTGTGTTTCTTCCAGCCCAGCTTTTCTCATGATGTACTCTGCATATAAGGTAAATAAGCAGGGTGACAATATACAGCCTTGACATACTCCTTTTCCTATTTGGAACCAGTCTGTTGTTCCATGCCCAGTTCTAACTGTTGCCTCCTGACCTGCATACAGATTTCTCAAGAGGCAGATCAGGTGGTCTGGTATTCCCATCTCTTTCAGAATTTTCTAGTTTATTGTGACCCACACAGTCAAAGGCTTTGGCATAGTCAATAAAGCAGAAATAGCAACAAATATATAATATAAATATATATATATGAAAGATTTCTCTAGAGGCAGGTTACCATTTGCATATAACCTTTGAATATGATCCAAAATACTCAGTCACCTCTTAGTCACCTGTATAGTACCTAATACAATATAAGTGCTGGGTAAATAGTCGTCAGTGCATAGTAAGCCCAGGTTTTGCTTTTTAAAGCATTTTGGATTTTTTTCAAATATTTTTGATCCATGGTGATTGAATCCATGGATGCAGAACCCATGGATACTGAGTGTGAACTCTATTCAGTGATAATTTATTCATGTCCAAATGTCAAAGTGACTTTTGTACACTCAAGGAACTAAAAGACCAGTATGGATATAGTACAGACAGTTGCAGCAGAGGAAAGATGAGATTAAGACTCAGTCAGAGGTAGCTTATGTAGATGTGTAGGATACCACATGTAATGAGGATTTAGGGGCTAAATGCATGCATATTAAGTTACTTCAGTGCTGTCTGACTCTTTGTGACCTTGTGGACTGTAGATCGTCAGGCTTCTTTGTCCACGGGATTCTTCAGGCAAGAATATTGGAGTGGGTTGCCATATCCTCCTCCAGGGTATCTTCCTGACCCAGGGATTGAACCTGTGTCTCTTAACATCTCCTGCATTGGCAGGCAGGTTCTTTACGACTGGCATCACCTGGGAAGCCCAGGGACTGAATATGCACCTTTAAATAAAATATATGTCAATTTAAAAAAAAAATCATGTTGAGGTATGGCAAAGCCAATACAATATTGTAAAGTAATTAACCTCCAATTAAAATAAATTTATATTAAAAAATTTAAGATCCCCAATTTTAAATAGACCTGTTCAAACGTGCCAAATTTAACTTTTAATAACACTTCATATTTATCTCTAGACCTAGATATATATTATGTATTTAGATGTCGATAAGAAGCACTCATTTTGCCTCCTCCTACATTTAAGATTCTTTAAAAAATGCATACAAGGAAATACACTAGCATTTGGAATAGATTACACAATATGCCCAAAATATCTAGATAATTCAGATGTGAGTGGAATAAAGGAAATAAACTATATGAAACAACATAGATAATTCAAATGAATTAGAAAAATAGAAAATGTTAAAGCACTAAAATGATTGAATATAGCAATGAATATATTAGTTTGTGTGTATGTGTGTGGTTATGCTGAGGATTTAATTCACTACAATGTATTTCCTTCAGTTAAAAAAATGTTTTCTTCACATTTTTTCCATAATTTTCAATATACTGAGCAACTGAACTGATGTCAATTAAGAGGGAGAATTTTCTATACATCTTTCTAAATTCCATATATATGTGTTAGTGTACTATATTGGTGTTTTTCTTTCTTTCTGGCTTACTTCACTCTGTATAATAGGCTCCAGTTAAACCAGTACAATATTGTAAAGTAATTAACCTCCAATTAAAATAATAAAATTTATATTTTAAAAGATAAAGATAAATAAAAATATAGTAAGAATGGGAAAAAAGTGAGAATTTTTTATTGTTGTTGATATTATGAGGACAGAGCTCAGTGGTTCCTTCATTTTATTTTATCTTAATGTCTATGATTTGATGTGATTAAGCTTGTCAGTGTGTGCTTGTTTTTATGTGGATGCATGTCTATGACACTTAGGGTAGACCAAAGACATTAACAACATTGTTTTGACTTTGTAAAATCTATGCTTTCTTTCTCCTCATCTATGCCCAGCCATGGGAGGGTGTGGGGAGAACAAACCATGTGTTTCGAGCCTCTGTGGTCAATGGAAAAATAAACAGGGGGAAGACAATGCAGCCAGTTGCTGTTGTTTGGTGGCTCAGTCATGTCTGCTTCTGCAACCCCATGGACCTGTCTCTTATACACATCTCAATGTATTTCCTTCAGTTAAAAAAATGTTTTCTTCACATTTTTTCCATAATTTTCAATAATGAGGATAATTACCTCTACAAGTGATTCATCTCAATAAGTGCTCTTACAAATTACAGCAGATAATTTTTAGTGAATTAAGTTTATTGGGACACTGCTGTGTTAAAAGGGGTATGTTTTTCTGTTGAAATTTTCTTATTAAGTTAATGACTTCTTGTGCAAATAAATGACAACTGGAATTATTACTAATATTTAAAATCTAAACTCTATTGTTTGGACATAAAATATAATTTAGTCCCTTGGTTTTGGCACCTATAATTTAGAACATTCTCTATTTTATTTAAAAATATTGTTAAGAAATTGTTTACATACCATTATACCTAACATGAATAGGCAACTTAGTTTTCCCAATCCACTGTGCTTTTTCCATAGATGTTCAGAATTGTCTGTTGGATAGCTAGTTATAGATAGTTACTAATCTAGCTAATTAGTGCATCATTACTTTTATTATTAATAATCCACTAATCCAACTAATCTGGATTATTAAAACCTAAAATTGTAGTATTATTTTTCTACATGTTTCATATTTGGTAAAGACTAGAGAAGATCTTGGAAAGATTAGCAAAATTCAAAAGAGCATGAGGTGAGGTGAGGTGAGGTGAGGTGAGGTGAAGTCGCTCAGTCGTGTCCAACTCCTTGCGACCTCGTGGACTATAACCTACTAGGCTTCTCTGTCCATGGGATTCTCCAGGCAAGAATACTGGAGTGGATTGCCATTTCCTTCTCTAGGGGGTCTTCCCAACCTAGGTATCAAACCTGGGTCTCCCGAAAAGAGCATAGAAGACTAATTTGGGGAGTGGGCAGGAACCAGACCTGAAAATCACATTGCAATACCTAGAATCCAATCACCTCACCACATACCTAATGGCAAAAAAGCCTAGGAAATGCAGTTAGCCCTGTTCTAGTAAGAAGAAAGAACAGTTTCTTCTACTATCTAAGTAGTATTATGAAAAAGCAACTAAGAGAACATTTTGGATTTGACAACTTATTCTAATGCTAAAGTTGTGTGTCCTTTGTCCTTTATGTTTAGCAATAAATTTATAAATGAGGCTCACACTGGATCTCCAAAAAAGGCATCAAAATATTGAGAGTAATTTTTGTTGAGGAGAGTGCTATCTAGTTACCTCCATTAAACCTCTTAAACAGTAATACGTAGAATTCTCTTCTGTCCTTTTTTTTTTTTTAAACCAAAGCTTCATGCAAAAACAAAAAATTTGAACCATCAAACAATGTTTGATTTGCCCTAATTTTTTGTGTAGGTATTCCCTAGAAATTTCAAACATATGAACTAGGAAACTCTCCCACACTAATATGCGCCATTTAATATTGTCTCTTTTTCCTCTCCCTGAAGATATGTATTATATTCTGGGACAGTCATACATAATTTCTTGAATGTGAAACTACCAAATTGTCAGCTCCTATGTAAGGGACAGCTTTAAACTAACATTGTCTTCCTTTTATTACTGATGACAGGATTCAGGTGAACCCAAAATAACTAATCAGAGAAATGACACAAAATATGATTTGAGACATACAGATTGTATTCTTTAGAATTTAAATTAGAAATTTGTAGTGAACCAAACATTTAGGTATCAGCAGAAGATATCTTGACTTTATTAGGTACTCTATACCACTGTGATAGTCTTACAGCTTGGCTCAAAGTTAGTTACAAGGAAAAGACTAAAATATTAAAAATCATATTTCATTCTCTTGCATCCTGATCCCACATTCTTTTCCATTAATGTCCAGCCCAATTAGACTAACAGATTGAGCTCTGGACTAGCCTGTATCCCTACTTTCATTTCTGATTGGTCCCTTGGACTGCAAAAAGATCCAATCAGTCAATCCTAAAGGATATCAGTCCTGAAGGATATCTGTCCTTCATTGGAAGGACAGCTGCTGAAACTGAAACTCCAATACGTTGGCCAGCTGATGTGAAGAAACTGACTCCTTGGAAAAATCCCTGATGCTGGGAAAGATTGAAGGCAGGAGGAGAAGAGGATGACAGAGGATGAGATGATTGGATGGCATCACCGACTCAATGGGCATGAGTTTGAACAAGCTCTAGTAGTTGGTGATGGACAGGAAGGCCTGGTGTGCTGCAGTCCATGAGGTCACAAAGAGTCAGACATGACTGAGCAATTGAACTGAACTGAATGAACTGGAGTAAATGAGGAGTTGACTTCAGGAAAATACACTATGCTATCTCTCCAAAGCGTGAGTAAGCTATTGTCTCCACTAGGGGTATTTCCCGATCATCCTATGTAGACTTCAATTCATTCCTACTTTTTCTGTTGGTATTTTCACATTTTTTTCTGTGTATATTGTAGTTACTTGTGTATCTGTCTTGCTAGCCTTGTTTCATGGCAAGTAATAGACTCATTTAGTTTACCCAAGGTTATGATGATTACTAAGTATTTGTGCTCAGTTGCTCTGTAGTGTCTGACTCTTAGCAACCCCATGGACTGTAGTCCTCCAGGTTCCTCTATTTATAGTGATTCTCCAGGCAAGAGAATGGGAGTAGGTTGCCGTGCCCTCCTCCAGGGGATCTTTCCAACCCAGTGATTGAACCCAGGTGTCCTGCATTACAGATAGACTCTTTACCATCTGAGCCACTAGGAAAGTCATTGTTTAAGTATACTTATGTGAACTGTGGTGTTGGAGAAGACTCTTGAGAGTCCCCTGGACAGCAAGCAGTCCATCCTAAAGGAAACCAGTCCTGAATATTCATTGGAAAGACTGATGCTGAAGCTGAAACTCCATTACTTTTGCCACTTGATGTGAATAACTGACTCATTAGAAAAGACCCTGATGCTGGGAAGATTGAAGGCAGGAGGAGAAGGGGAAAACAGAGGATGAGATGGTTGGATGGCATCACTGACTCAATGGACCTGAGTTCGAGTAAACTGTGAGGTTTGATGATGGACAGGGAGGCCTGGCATGCTGCAGTCCATGGGGTCACAAAGAGTCAGACATGACTGAGCAACTGAACTGATGTCAATTAAGAGGGAGAATTTTCTATACATCTTTCTAAATTCCATATATATGTGTTAGTGTACTATATTGGTGTTTTTCTTTCTTTCTGGCTTACTTCACTCTGTATAATAGGCTCCAGTTAAACCAGTACAATATTGTAAAGTAATTAACCTCCAATTAAAATAATAAAATTTATATTTTAAAAGATAAAGATAAATAAAAATATAGTAAGAATGGGAAAAAGTGAGAATTTTTTATTGTTGTTGATATTATGAGGACAGAGCTCAGTGGTTCCTTCATTTTATTTTATCTTAATGTCTATGATTTGATGTGATTAAGCTTGTCAGTGTGTGCTTGTTTTTATGTGGATGCATGTCTATGACACTTAGGGTAGACCAAAGACATTAACAACATTGTTTTGACTTTGTAAAATCTATGCTTTCTTTCTCCTCATCTATGCCCAGCCATGGGAGGGTGTGGGGAGAACAAACCATGTGTTTCGAGCCTCTGTGGTCAATGGAAAAATAAACAGGGGGAAGACAATGCAGCCAGTTGCTGTTGTTTGGTGGCTCAGTCATGTCTGCTTCTGCAACCCCATGGACTGCAGCAAGCCAGGCTGGCCTCTCCTTCTCTGTCCCCGGGAGTTTCCTCAAATTCATGTCCATTGAGTCAGTAACCAGCACTGCTGAGATATCTGTGGCCTGGGATCAAGTTTGTGAACCCAGTAGTGTTCAGTACAAACCATGAATCCTTATAAATAGTTAGAGGTTGAGGTGACCTAAGGGTAACATTCAGGGAGGGGGTTGACTCATGTAATGACATTATGACTGACCCATCTTAAATATGTCTCACTGCCTGTATGTGCATGCTCACTTGTGTCTGACTCTTTACAACCCGCTGGATTGTAGCCCACCAGGCTCCTTGTCCATGGAATTTTTCAGGCAAGAATACTAGAATGGGGTACCATTTCCTGCTCTAAAGGATATTCCAAACCCAGGGACTGAACCCACATCTCTTGCGTCTCCTGCCTGGGCAGACAGATCTTTATCACTGTACTGACTGGGAAGTCTCACTTTCTATGTGTGTACATTCATGCTAAGTCTCTTCACTCCTGTCTGACTCTTTGCAACCCTACAAACTGCAGCCCACCAGGGTCCTCTGTCCATGGGATTCTCCAGGCAAGAACACTGGAGGGGGTTACCATGCCCTTCTCCAGGGGATCTTTTTGCCCCAAGGATGGAAGCCATGTCTCCTGCGGCTCTGCACTGCAGGCAGATTCTTTATCACTGAGCCACTGGGGAAGCCTGTATATGATGTTAAAAACATCCTCCAGTTTTCTTCTTTGTGGCCTCTAGGACCATGCCACTCATATAGTTGTATTCAACACCAGTTCAGTAAACTGATAAAATAATTCACAAAAGAATCAATGTATGAATTTGAAACTGCTTTAAAAAAAAAATAGAAAAAAGCCATAGATGGAAGAAAGTAAGGCAAAGACTGAAGTCCCTACTGGCTTTTTAGTTAAAAGAATAGCCGCATGTACTCATCAAAGTGCTCAAACAAATGAAAACATGGAAATATTTTCTTTGATCCTTGCAGAGGTGGATCTAAATTACAATTATTCAAGAATGATTAGCTGCTGCCCTTTTTTGTCTCCATATGTAATTATATAATGAATTACTAAGAAAATGCAAATTTCAAACAAATTATTTTTGTTGTTGCTATATTATGCAAATATTTAAACACTGATTTTTTTAGAGTGAGTAGCGAGTATACATTTCGTTGGTATTTTGACAAAACCTTTGCAATAAGTGTCACAGGTCAGTTTTGCTGACAATCAAAAGCAGACCTCTAAGACAAATGCAAATAGATGTCACTTCTCATTTGTAAGAGGTCTGAGAATTATGAATTTATAAATTCTTAATAACGATGGGTCAAACAGAAATCTGCTCTTCCATTACAGTTTATGTCTGCTTATGCATGTAGTATATATAAAGGAGCTTTCCTGAGTCAGTGGTACATGGATTA
This sequence comes from Madoqua kirkii, assembly GCA_006408675.1. Classification (NCBI taxonomy): domain Eukaryota; kingdom Metazoa; phylum Chordata; class Mammalia; order Artiodactyla; family Bovidae; genus Madoqua; species Madoqua kirkii. Next base: position 8,135 of record SJYC01051111.1, on the reverse strand, counting down.
AAAAATTAGAAACAAGATACTATTAAGGTAGTTTTCTGGGAACTGGGTCATTGTTTGGTGACCTAAACAAGTACTTGGAATACTTCCCTCCCTTTGAAACAGATAGGACTGCCAGTGATATTAAAGTTTATCCAATTTGAACATAAAGGAGAGTGAGAATTAGAATCTTTTCTATTTAGACTTTAAAATATGGGGTAGGAGGTGGGAGGGGGATTCAGGATTGGGAGCTCGTATACACCCGTGGCGGATTCATGTCAATGTATGGCAAAACCAATACAATATTGTAAAGTAAAATAAAGTAAAAATAAAATTAAAAAAATAAAATAAAATAACTTTATTGAAAGCACTGTTTATTCACTGTGGAGAATTTCCTTTAAAGTTATGTCAAGTCAGAAGTTACCTACTTCTAAGAAAGTAGTGTGTAAAATGAAAAGAAGAAATAAAACATGAAGGCTTAAATGATATTGTGTTGTTTAACAAAGATGTTCAGAAATAGATGGTTACACTTGTATGGGAAAAAAGAGCTGAAATGCCTAATCTTACCATGTTTACACTTTTTGTGCACTTAATTAGTGGGGAAAAATTGGATATAAAAACATTTAACATACTTTTCTTCAATGATTGTCTATCCTTTTTTTAAAAGCAAATATAATTTTACTGTTTACAGGTATCCATGTTACTTTAGCTGGAGAAGAGAACAATTACCCACTCCAGTATTCTTTCCTGGAGACTCTCCATGGACAGAGGAGCCTGGCGGGCTACAGTTCATGGAGTTGCAAAGAGTCAGTCACAACTGGCTAAGCACACATCACATGTTACCTTAGAGGGAGAGAAAATTTAAGTGTGCATTAAATGCATTGCCTTATTTTACCTGATTAAACTCTTCAAAATGAGATGTGTATAAGAGACAGATCCTAAAGGATATCAGTCCTGAATACCAATACAATATTGTAAAGTAAAATAAAGTAAAAATAAAATTAAAAAAATAAAATAAATAAAAATAAATAAATTTCTAAAATGCAGTGATCAAAACACACACACACACAAACACACAAAAGAAATTTTATGCTGAGTAGCTGATAAAAATAAGAAACTCACAATCACTTACAGGTAGCACTGGCCACGAGATCTGGTGCAGTCTTGCACACCATGTGGACGTTTCTAGAAAATTACAGTAAAACTTCTGTGCATTCAAGAATGTCATTATTCTGAGTAAACATAAAGAATATGCTGCTTGAGGGAAACTTGAAAAGTTTGAATTGCAAAATATGAGAAACAAAGGCAGAGGGAAAATAAAGATAACTATAAACTGAGTTGGGGCATGAGACAGTCATTTATTGAAGGCACATTTAGCTTGTGAATTTTTCTGTTTCCAGAGAGAAAATTACTCTGGGATATATTTGTTTCATTGATTATCAAAGATGTTTTTAAGTTAAAGTAGAAAAACATAATTTCAACTTTTGCGCTTGTCTCTTGAGCTGAATGGTCGGTCATCTGATCAGTGTCCTTCATTCATTGACAGAGTGCAGTGTGAAGTATGAATATTTAAGGAAGTATTACCATAGGAGAAGCACTGAAAGGGGAGAGGGCATTGCATTTTTAATTATATATTTAATAAAAGCTACAGAAGAAAATAAAGGCTAGTAAAAGACCATGAATTAAAGGAAAGTCAAAGAAAGTGCCCTTCATCTTTGTCCTGGTGCTCTCTTACCCTCTCTTAACTCTGTATAAGATTTTCTTTAGAATGTTCTTCTCTACAATCATAGAGTAGTGTGAAACAAGAGGTGTTAACCTACTGAATTCAATTTGTTCAAGATTCAAGTGTGTTACTTTTTAAAACTTGCAACTTTCCCCAACGTAAAAAGTTATTTTAAAACCCCCAAATTAACAATGTGTTAGCCCTACTTCTAGGCACAGCATTATCACTGCTTTTGTTATGATAATACTACTGAATTGTAAACTTTTTAAAGGTGCTCCTCACATATTCTTTAGCATCTAGGTTGGTAATGGTTAGATGATCTTTTATCCAGTGATGCGCAAAGCATCTCTTACAGTTTCTCTTCTAGAGAGCATGCTGAGGTGGCAAAGCCCTGGAATTTTACTTCAGAAGCCTGAGTTCTTTATCTGTGTGAGCATTACATTCCTTGAACACAAAATTGGATATTTGAACTAGCTTATTTCTAAGTGTCTAATATATGTATGCCCATTTTCTACACAGATAACACCTACCTATTAATATTTCACTTTCAATGGATGTGATTTCCTCTTCCCTAAAAATATTCAAGAAAATACATAGTTTAAGGAGATAATTATAAAAAATGAAGGTTCTTATTTCCCTTCTATTGCTGAGGTGGCAAAGCCCTGGAATTTTACTTCAGAAGCCTGAGTTCTTTATCTGTGTGAGCATTACATTCCTTGAACACAAAATTGGATATTTGAACTAGCTTATTTCTAAGTGTCTAATATATGTATGCCCATTTTCTACACAGATAACACCTACCTATTAATATTTCACTTTCAATGGATGTGATTTCCTCTTCCCTAAAAATATTCAAGAAAATACATAGTTTAAGGAGATAATTATAAAAAATGAAGGTTCTTATTTCCCTTCTATATGATATTCATCATTATCCTGAGTGGAAATTTAAATGTGATCTATTTAAAGGGGAAATGCCATATTTATAGTATGCCTTTGAACAAAATATTTCATTGCATACTCTGGAAAATAGGAAAATAACTTACTGTGCAGTTGAATGCATTTGTAACTGGTTAAATGGCCAGATACTCAAAATACTGATTAATTTAGGAAGGTCTCTAGTGGAATGCCTCAGGACTTTGCATTGAAACTATTCTACATTTCCTATTACCAGTGATTTTCATGAAATATTTTAAAACTACATGTCATAACTTGATACAAGGATGAAAAATATGTTACTACTTTGCAGTAAACATTTTTTAAATGACAGAGATTGTAAAAATGGACTTAAATCAGCAAAGGAGAATTTAAGGCGAGAAAAGTTAGTTAACTTTTGTGTCTAATTTTGAAGAATCACATAAAATAGAACAAGGGAAATGTTAGCTTCCTAGCATCTTGAAGTTAAATAACGCACAGGTGTTTCTGTTTACAACAAATTCAACAGAAGTCAAGACTATGTTGGTAGCCAAACAATCTAGTGAATGTTTGTCTAGACGCTACATATGTTTGATCTTGGATCCGGAAGATTTAATTTTATAGTCACAAATTAAAGGAATAAGATTTCATGTTTTAGTGTCATAGTTCAGAGGGAAAATAAGTTAGCAAGTAAAAGTTTACTCCGTGTTTGTAGGAATAAAAAGAACAAAGTGCGCTAAGTCTCTTCAGTCATGTCCAACTCTTTGAGACTCTATGGATCGTAGCCAGGTTCCTCTGTCCATGGAATTCTCCAGGCAAGAATACTGGAGTGGATTGCCATGCTCTCTTCCAGGGGATCTTCCCATCCCAGGGATGGAACCCAGGTCTCCTGCTATGGCAGGAAGGTTCTTTATCACTAACGCCACCTGGGAAGCCCACGAAAAACAATCATGGTGTGTCAAATTATAAGGGATATATGTATTTGGTGTTTTATTTCAAATGAAAATAATTGAATACTTTCCACTTAGTGATGGTGTAATATCTAGGTATAGAGAGCAGCCCCTGGTGCAATATTATACTGTGAACTTACTGAAGATTGTCTATGGAGACCTGTAAGGAAGTTGATACCAATATGTGACTTCACTCTGCACACAGTTTCTAAGTGGTCAAGTATGTTAGGGCTGTTCCTCCAATCTATGCCTTTGCAATTGCACTTAGGATAAAATCCAAGCTCTGCATGGCCACAGGTGTCTGCATAGTCTGGACCTGCTTACCTTTCCTACCTCACTTTGTGTTCTTCTTCTTTTCACAACTCTTTAATCCTGGTGGTCTTGGAATATATACAAAATGCAGTACAACTCATTTAATGTACCCAAAACAGATTGAGAATGCCTGTAATATGCAACTCATGTGTGCCAAAAATGCAGCTCAAGTAACATTGGTGTAGCTTTGTCTAGGAAAGATTAAGAAATTTTATAAATACAATATCAAAGTATTATTTATACAGGTATCTTCTCATTTAAAATAAAATCTTCTTAAATCCCTGGAGTTGAAGGTCTAGATAGACTGAAAAGGAATATAGGAAGAAAAGAAATTGAAGATACAGTATTGTGGCATGGTTTTGATTAAAGTGTACATTTTCTGAGTTTTGTAGTTAACAAATCTTGCATATGGACATTATAGTTGCTCTTAATCTGCTTTCAGAAGACTGATGCAAATATTAAAAAATAATGAACTAGCAAGATTGTTTGTTAATGCCACATAAAAGTGCTAATTACACATTCTCTGCCTATAGCTAAACCCGAGACATTGTCTAAGAAATTTTTAAATAAGCTTCTTCAATAAAAGCATGAATACAGTTGAGTGGCATGATGAATTTCCATTTAAGGACCTCAGTGATACCTCACTCTTTACAAAATAATAATAATAAATACAGAAAAATACAGCATGTTAAAGGTTTCAGGCAGCAAAGTTATTCTGCTCATGTAAAGTGACTCATTAATATATTTATACATGATATTCAACATATGCTATAAATGGTAGATTTCATACTGAACTATATTTAGTCGATATTTGTGGGCTTATTATATTGGAAGCTTGCTGTGAATTTCAGTGTTTTTTTTTTAATATTTCAATACTGTCAGTCATAGCAGTAATTTTCCAGTGTTTGAAAAGTTAGCCTAGTGTTTGAGTTTTAGGGTTTTAGCTATATTTCTACCTTATTCTCACTGAAAAATTTTTTTTACACAGGTGAAAGAGAAATGCTTCACAGGACTTTTACTTTGTAGAAATACCATTAAAGCAACTGCCTTTTGTCAATTATATTTTTAATTTACTTTTTCATATGAATCCATTTTCTATGCCTAATGGTAGCTTTCTAGCAGGTGATTTGTAGTTGAGAGCCTGCTGGTCTTTGATCATGTCCTGGACATACTGAAATGACAATTATTTTTTAAATCTATCAACATCGACATTGTGGTTTCTCTAAACTATGCTCATGCTTTTTAATGATTTTCCAGTCATATTGAATATGAGTATATTTGGACGCACTGGTTATTAACTTGAACCACAGCTAGTAGCTGCTGTTTCTATGAACAAATCAGAAAAAAGTATCCACTCTAGATGGACAAATTAGAAAAAGTTACCTTTCCTCAAGTGTACTGTTTAGCAAGGAGGATAGTACAAACTGAATTTCAATCCCAGCTTTTACCATTTTGGCTAGATACCCTTGTGCAGTATACAAACTGTAGGATCATATCCTTGGTGGGCTTGCTCTTAACAGTCACTTTAAAGTGTAATTTCAGACAAGTCATAAAAAACAATTTATACTCAGTACATTGCTGTCAGGGTTAGGTTATATTCAGTTTTAAAATGCTTAAGTCATTCATGCTTGTCTTAACTTCCTATTTTTAAATTGCTCACATTCAATAGGAAACAAGGAAGAAAGGCAAGACATTGAGCCAAACATTGTGATAATCCGAGCACCTTTGTTCCTGCCTAGATCAGAAACATGACTCACTTACATGCTTCTGACATTTTTTTTTTCTGGCTACAGTTAACACATGTGGGTCCAGGCTGTTGAAATTAAAACAAGGATCATTGTAGTTCAATGCAAAATCAAGAACTTTGCAGTCAGAAAGGATGGAAATATGAAAGGGTTGTTAAACGTAACTAAAGAGCCTCTTGATGAAAGTGAAAGAGAGAGAAAAAGTTGGCTTAAAACTCAACATTCAGAAAAATAAGATCATGGCACCTGGTCCTATCACTTCATCGACAATAGATGGGGAAACAATAGAAACAGGGACAGACTTTATTGTTTTGGGCTCCAGAATCACTGCAGATGGTGACTGCAGCTATGAAATTAAACAACACTTGCTCCTTGGAAGAAAAGCTATGACCGACCTAGACAGCATTTTAAAAAGCAGAGACATTACTTTGCCAACAAAGGTCTGTCTAGTCAAAGCTATGGTTTTTCCAGTCATGTATGGATGTGAGAGTTGGACTATAAAGAAAGCTGAGTGCCAAAGAACTGATGCTTTTGAACTGTGGTACTGGAGAAGATCTTTGAGAGTCCCTTGGACAGCAAGGCTATCCAACCAGTCCATCCTAAATGAAATCAGTCCTCAATATTCATTGGAAGGACTGATGCAAGAGCTAAAACTCCAATACTTTGGCCACCTGGTACAAAGAACTGACTCATTGGAAAAGACCCTGATGCTGCTTAAAACTCAACATTCAGAAAAATAAGATCATGGCACCTGGTCCTATCACTTCATCGACAATAGATGGGGAAACAATAGAAACAGGGACAGACTTTATTGTTTTGGGCTCCAGAATCACTGCAGATGGTGACTGCAGCTATGAAATTAAACAACACTTGCTCCTTGGAAGAAAAGCTATGACCGACCTAGACAGCATTTTAAAAAGCAGAGACATTACTTTGCCAACAAAGGTCTGTCTAGTCAAAGCTATGGTTTTTCCAGTCATGTATGGATGTGAGAGTTGGACTATAAAGAAAGCTGAGTGCCAAAGAACTGATGCTTTTGAACTGTGGTACTGGAGAAGATCTTTGAGAGTCCCTTGGACAGCAAGGCTATCCAACCAGTCCATCCTAAATGAAATCAGTCCTCAATATTCATTGGAAGGACTGATGCAAGAGCTAAAACTCCAATACTTTGGCCACCTGGTACAAAGAACTGACTCATTGGAAAAGACCCTGATGCTGGGAAAGATTGAAGGTGGGAAGAGAAGGGAATGACAGAGGATAAGATGGTTGTATGGCATCACTGACGGGGTGGACATGAGTTTGAGAGGCTCCGGGAGATGGTGATGGACGGGGAAGGCTGGGGTGCTGCAGTCCATGGATCACAAGGAGTCAGACATGACTGAGTGACTGAAATAACTAACTACATCTATGTGCATGATGCTGCTTTAGCAGACCTGTCTGCATTTGACCCTTAGTCTGAGTAAACCTGCCATATAGGTCAGGTCCCATTTTCTGTTTAGGCTCCTGATTCTTAGCTCCTCACCTCTTTGCACTGACCTCCCACTCTCAACCCATTGACACACAGTGTCTTGGGAAGACAAGTGTCAGCTAAATAACAGATCTTGGCTAAAACCACTGAAGTAGGGCCTCATTTCACAAAAGATCAAGAAACCATAATTTGCAAAAGCAGAGTGCTCCTGAGTTAGTCTTACTCTTTGACATGAAAATGAAATGAAAGTGAAAGTGTTAGTTGCTTCAGTTGTGTCTGATTCCTTGCGACCCCGTGGGCTGAAGTTCACCAAGGTACTCTGTCCATGGAATTCCCAGGCAAGAATACTGGAGTGGGCTGCCATGCCCTACTCCAGGTAGACTTCTCAACCCAGAGACTGTACCTGTGTCTCCTGCATTGCAGGCAGACTCTTTACCACCTGAGCCACCAGGGAAGCCTAAACTCTTTGACAAAAATCTCTATAACTATTTTCATCACATATGATTTTTTCTCACTTTCTCTGAGTACTCATTCATTTAAGTTATAATTGCAAAAATATATTATTCTGCTTTCTATTGTACAATTGTTTCATTGAAATACAGAGCTGAAAGAGACTATAGAAATCATATACGATTTCCTTTTTATCACAACTCCCAACTTTTACTATATGAGACTTCCCTGGTAGCCCAGTGATTAGGACTTCACCTTTGCTCCCTGATGGGAAACTTAAGATCTCACATGGCTTGCAGCCAAAAAAAAAAAAAAAAGAAGAAAACCAAAACCTTAAAACAGAAGCAATATTCTAACAAATTCAATAAGAAAAATGCTTCATATAAAAAAATTAAAAAAGAAATAAGTTTCTTTACAAAACTAAAGACATTTATTATTATAAAAATTCAAAAATATAGATAAGCAAAGAGAAGAAACTCGATCAAACTGTCACATATGTTTGAAATTTTCATTTTAAATGTATATAAACATTTTCATTTTTTAAATTATGGTTCTCTGTTATTGTTCTGATGTGGGCATTATGTTCTATCATCTGAATG
>SJYC01051110.1:0-16335 GCA_006408675.1 Madoqua kirkii | reverse complement strand
TGTTTATTAGCTATTTTAATTTTTTTCTCTTGTGAATTGCCTGTTAATGTCATTCATTCATTTTATATGAAGATATAAATTTTTTATGAAGAATAAAAAATATAACATTTTTATTTTGACTAACAAATTTTTTAGTAACACTTAAACTTTTCTGTAGATATCCTGCATATTTTCCCCCAAGCTTTTCATTAGCTTTTAAATTCTGTTTATGATAATTTTGACATATAGACCATTTAATACTGTCATCTGTTTTGATTTCTGACATTATTATGAGATCACAATTCTATAAATATTCACTTATTTCACTTATATTCTCCTCTAGTATTTATGGGCATTTTTATTTTCTTATTTACATTTATATCTTTAATACATTTGAAACACATTTTGAATATGGTATAATAAAAGGATTCTGACACTGCCACTAAGTCACTAAATCTCTTGAATCTCAGGTTTTGTAAACTGATAACTTATCAGACCAACAGAAGAGTTTGAAATTCTAAATACAGACACATGACCACAAGAGAAATCCTTCTATTATAAAATGTATGTCTTCTATCACTGAAGATAAGCAAACATTTTCTTAGTAATGAGTCACTTTCACAGGTGTCTATTTGGTTTTTATTTTCTGTAGCATCCAGTGGAGAGCTATTCATACAATGTGTCTTCCATTAATGCACCTTGAATGACTTTAGTCTTCAAGCCCATAGATTCTGTGTTCTACACTCTGATTTTTTTTTTTAATTTGGCTTAATGAGCCTCAGACCCACGACCTAAGGTCTCTTACCAGTTTCCCAATTAAGGGTTGACTAACCTTTGTAAGCTTCACTGCTGGCTACGTTAAAAAGATAACACTATCAAGTTAAATAGATAAGATATCATTTAGGTATTGGGATTGGCATTTTCCTTATATAACTTCACTAACTTCACTTTATATCAAATGCCTGAAGGAGAAATGAGCTTTTACACTGTTTTGAAGTGATATGTACATGGATTCATTTGACTAGTGCTGTTTGCAGTGTTAATGAATCGTGAAGTTGAACAATTTGAGATGCACATACATTGCAACTGGTTTGTAAAAATGTCTAGCACTGAACCAATAAAGTTTATATGAAGTCTGAAGGATTGTTTATAAACTAAGTCATGTCATTCTGTTAAATTTGGGGTCATCTGTGATTTTGCTGAGAGTTTTCATTAGACTCTCTCATACATATTTTTAATTATGAAACATTATATTTAATTATTTCCTTCAGGTGTGACTTATTACTGATATAAGATTTTAAATATTGTTCTATTTATGGATAATCAACTTTTTAGTTGGGGCATTAAATAGTATCTTCAACACATTGATTGTAGACTAAATTGCTAATAGCTACTAAGCACCAATGAGCATTAACACAATATGTGAGGATTTTACACCTGAAGGAGGTATAAATATGCCTGCTGAGAAAAATAATGATTATTTGGTTTCTGGATGAAGTATGATTAATAAAGCCAACAACTTCACCTCATAAAACTATGATTTAATGGACAGGGTGAAAAGGCAAAATTAGAAAAAGATCAGTGTACCTTGCTGCGGGGAGCAGTTTAAATTTAGAAAGAAAAACAAGCTTGGGGTCTGATATATCTGAGAACTTGAAGACAGAATGCTCTTTTGTGAGCCTAATTCATTTCATACCCACGTCGCTAATAAAGTAACCTGGATGATGGTGAGTTTGCTTGTCAAGACCAGTTTGCTGGATTGATGAAACCTAAACCAGGAAGGGCTTCCAGTTTCACACAGGCAACATGAGATTGGCTGCTATCTAAAGAAAGATGATATTTATAGAAAAGAATGAAGTGGCGGAGATAGATTCATTTTTAGGAAGGCTGGTTAGTGTTTCTCTAATCATCTCATCCCCATACTCTCAAATATGTGGCTCTTACACAGGACCCTTTCTGTCATGAAACACTTAATCCATATAACTTCCTTCCTTTCAAACTGCCTCTTTTTGTTTCCCCTGGATTGTATTTTCCAGTATACAAATGTATTACTTTTCCCACAGTATTTTCAATATGCAGCTGCTTCCTCTTCAAAAGTACTTCATCTCTTCTCAACTGACAGTGGCCCTGCCCCTCTGTATTTTTCCTCTATCTTTCTCCATCTGTTTTTCTCTTTCTCACATGCATAAGTGCTGTCAACCCTCATGTACCCCATGTTGCTTTGCTTCTGAGTCAAAGCTTTTACTGTTAGAGTGTTAGATGAAGTCAGTTACAAGTATATATTTCCCAATAAATCATACAACTATACATGCTTAGATAGATGAAGCCCTTTATGATAGGAATGATGGAGTTGTGTGCTTTATAATCTTGTTTTGCTTGGGGAAAGAGATTTCAGAGTTGAGAAAAATGTGGTCAGTTTTGTTGTTATTGTCGTTGGTCACTCAGTCATGTCTGATTCTTTGTCCATGGGATTTCCCAGGCAAGAATACTGGAGTAGGTTGCCATTTCATTCTCCAGGGGATCTTCCCAAACCAGAAATCAAACCTGCGTCTCCTGCACTGCAGGCAAGTTCTTTACCACTGAGCTACCAGGGAAGAACTGTGGTCAGTTTACCTCCCTAAAGTATTGTGGGACATTACTTCATTCTCATAAAAGCAATAGTAGCATCACTTCAGGAAACTGAGTTCCACAGATAGTTTCTTTGAGAAATTGGGATACTGAGAAAGTCTTTCTGAATGGCAAAGGTGGGTGAGAAAGCATATGTATTTAATCAGTCTTTGGCAAGGGTAGCACCTTCTCAAGCACTTAAGAAAATGACTGCATGATGAAGCACACTTTTTCTCACTTCTCAAATCTAAACTTGATTGGATAAATGCTATACATTTCCATTATTACAAGAAAAAAATGAATATCATCACAGAGAAACAGATGGGTTCTTTCACTTAATTTAGTCTTATCACTTGATCTTTCTGTGGGAATATCACTCAATCCAGCTCATTATAAAGAAGACATGCAACATTTTGTGCTAGCTATAAAATTAACCTATGACATGACATAGTGTTCTTGATCTGTGTAAAATTTCTTTTAACTCTGGTTTTGGCCCATTGATCTTGAAATAGAGTCATTTTGCATAGTTCTGTATTAGTGCCTTTAAAAAGCAACACCTCTCAGTAGCACTTGATAATGTAATGCCACTGTTACAGTACAGTTTTGGAGAAGGAAATGGTAACCCACTCCAGTATTCTTGTCTGTAAAAGCCCATGGATGGAGTAGCCTGACAGGCTACAGTCCATGTGGTCGCAAAGAATTAGACACCATTGAGTGACTTTACTCAGTCACAGTACAGCTTATTAATTATGGGAGGATATATATATATATATAACATTTATTAACAGTCATGAAATAAATTACTTGTTCCGGAGTAGATAAAGATAGTACTATGATCTCAACTTTAAGTCTCCAATGCAAATAAATTCTTTGGTCCGTTTAGTGTTTGTTATAATAATTCTCAGAAAAACAAGGTGTAACTTTACTGTTTTTGGTTTGTGAAAGACTATAAGCTTTAAAAAGTTTATAATGGTGCACTGAGAGGACCCAGAGGAATGGTACAGGGAGAGAGGAGGGAGGGGGCTTCAGGATGGGGAACATGTGTATGTATACCTGTGGCAGATTCATGCTGATGTATGACAAAACCAATACAATATTGTAAAGTAACTAACCTCCGATTAAAATAAATAAATTTATATTAAAAACAATAAAAAAATAAAGTTGTGTATCTGAAAAAAATTATAATTTGAAACTTAACCTTTTCCATATTCTACTGTTTGATTGGTTGCATGTGTATCTTTCAATCAGGCTACAGAAGTTGTAAACAGTGGAAAATAGAAATAGCTAATGAATCACACTTTGGGACATAGAAAAGGTCAAAGTTATACAGTTTTTTATTATCTTCTAGGAGAAGGCAATGGCAACCCACTCCAGTACTCTTGCCTGGAAAATCCCATAGACAGAGGTGCCTAGTAGTCTGCAGTCCATGGGGTCGCTGAGTCGGACATGACTGAACGGCTTCACTTTCACCCATTGGAGAAGGAAATGGCAACCCACTCCAGTGTTCTTGCCTGGAGAATCCCAGGGATGGGGAAGCCTGGTGGGCTGCCATCTCTGGGATCGCATAGAGTCGGAAACGACTGAAGTGACTTAGCAGCAGCAGCAGCAGTAGAGAATATATAGGACATTAAAATTCTAATGCTACAGTCTTGTGACAAAGAATATAATGAGGACAATAAATAATAAACAGTACATCATAATCTTCTCATGACAATGATGATAATTTACAATAGGAAATACTTAACCCATTCCCATTACTATCAGGAGAAAAAGGCTACTTTGTTGATATTTATCTTCCTTTCTGGCACTTAGAAGCTATATAAACCACAGAAAAGAAAAAGAAAACATATATATTCAAGAGTACTGAATATATTGAATTATATGCACTTTCCAGAATGAATAGAATATTTTGGTATAGGATTAATTTTAGCTCATTTTGCACAAGAATAATTTAAAAATAGTCATTTCAAGGCAAATCATGTGTTTAAAAATGGGTGTTCTGCAGTCATTGAGGATGTTGGAACCTATGATAATAAAGTAATTCCATACAGAGGCTCTGAATAAGCAAACATATTTGCATTTCACTTACATTTAACAACAGGATTCCTGTTGATATTTTATATTTCTGTTTACTGAAACTTGTTATATAGGCATAGAGCTCTGCATCAACTAAAGAAAATGTGTTTCTCTGATGGCACAGTAGTATAAAGAATACTTCAGTGTCTCAATTTGCTAATAGTTATATTTTGTTTCATATCATAGGTGTTCAGTTTTTTGAAATGTAGAAAATAATACACAAATGGTATTAGAGAGCTTAAAAAGAGCAGATTGTGTTGGTGGCACTTTCTTGTTAGAGTGAATTTGTCATGGATTGCGGTAATTGTGGGCAAAGTCTTTCTGAGCGTTTATTGGAGCTACTTCCTTTGAGAAGGAAAATGTGTCTTACTCGGCTGTCACTTACCACACCTTTTGGCAACTCTCCAGAGACGCTGCACCGCCGTTGACACAACAACTTGATTTCTTGTCAAAATATCTTTTAACATTTGGCTCAAAAGATATTTTCGAGGACTCTAAGCATGCCCAACTCTTCTGTTCATTAAGGCTGAAAATCCAATAATTGTTTGGTATGCTGGGACTCAGCTACCTCAGAGTGAGCAGCTGTCAAATGATTTGCTGAATACTTTTGCTCAATCCACCACAGTGAACTGATGGAACTGTACCAGCTTCAGGATGTACAAAGTGAGGGGAATCTTAGTAAGAGCTATCCAAATGTTCCTTTTAAGCCTTGCACTACCACCTGGACATTTAGAACAATCCATTGTGAAACAAATGGAGAAAAGAAACTTCATGAATTCATGGGCCCTTATCCTCAGAGTGGTGAAGAACCCACTATTGGTGTGAAGAACACATTAATGGTTTTTCTTATAGGTTAGGTGTCTTTTTAGGCTTCCTGGTGGCTCAGGTGTAAAGAATCCACCTGCAATTCAGGAGACCTGGGTTCTATCCCTGGGTCAGGAAGATCTGCTGGAAAAGGAAATGGCAACCTACTCCAGTATTCTTGCCTGGGAAATCCCATGGACAGAGGAGCCCAGAGGGCTACAGTCCATGTAATCACAAAGAGTTGGACATGACTGAGTGACACTTTGAACACTTTAGGTGTCTGTGGATTTTGACAGCCTTTAACTGACTGCTTGCATCACCTCCATCATCAGCTTTGTGCATAACAAATGCTTATTGTAAGAATCATACTCTACAGATATTTCTAATTTAGAGTTTCTTCAGAGATAGTGGCAGTGTGTTTAGGACCACTGCCTGAATGACATTGTATAGAGGTCAGAATGGCCGTCCTTCCTCCCTGCATGCTGTGCCCATATCTTTGCTACTTGAACTTGAAGAAGCTCCCATCTGAGCTGTAGATAATCTCAGAGCCATCATGATAATGGGGTGCTGTAATAAACATTGCATCGTCAGAGAAAATAATTCCATAGGAGTGAAACATTTTCATTTGCCTTTAAAAGTTCTGAGTATATAGTAACCCTTTGTTCAGAAGAATGAGTGAAGGGCTCAGTTTGGTTTCATCTTGTGCCTGGACTTCTATCAAGCCAGCCCTATCTATACTATGTACTTGCACTGGTGAAATGTTGAGAGACAAACACTGGTTCATATTTAAAGCAATGATGTAGAACTCTTCCACTTCCCCTGCCCCTTTTCTTTCCTGACCTTTTAGCCTGGTTCAGCCCCTAACTGCCTGTGAAATGTTGGCCCCATTGTTTTCACCTCAGTCTTATCTTTTAGCATTTGTGCATTTTTCTCTATTATCTGGCCTTGGGTCTATCTTTTGGAACTTATCTTCGTTTACCCATTCTGCGCTGAGCAACCCCCATAGCTTTAGGTGGGTAGGAATTTCTTGCCCCAGACTTGGCCAAGTCTAACAAGAGCCCAACCACCTTCTCCCACAGTCACAGCCACAAATTAGTGGTGGGGATTCAACTGAGCTACTTAGAAAACACTGTCACATAACTGCTTTTATTTCCTTAAAAGGTGAAAATGAAATCCAAAGCCTTGGCTCCCAGAGTGGCATTTTAAAAATAATTGACAATATTTCAAAGTTTAGAATCTTTATTGAATTTCCAAGTGTGTAAGGCTCATTAGTGCCTGTAAAGAGGGCAGAGAGTTTCAATATAAAAGCATAAATGAGTAACTTTCACATATTTTTTCCCCTCTTTCCTTTTTTTTTTTTTTTGCCATCAGTTGTTTTCTCTGTTTGAGGGTGCAGGAGCAGGCATTCCCCAAGAAGGGAAATCGGCAGAACAGGAAGGCAGTGGAGGACCAAATACTGGGGGAGGAGCAAAAGCCATAGGCATAGCCAGAAACGGATGGAAACTCGGAGGTCGAGGAGGAATGAAGCAGTGAGCAGCAGTGCAGGAAGGTAAGCCTGTAGTGCTGGAGGCCAAGGGCATAGGCCTCGGCCAGTTCTTCACAGGGTGCCGCGGGCCTCCCAGTGGGAAAGAAACACGAGCCAACCTCTCCTTTCCCGTCACTCTCGTGCTTCCTGGAGGCAACTCCATCATTATCCCCGATCTAAGGGTTGAGATGTGTGTAGGGCCTCTTACTTGAGGCCCCCTGGATGGAAAGAATCCTTGACCCCGTGCCAGAGCCACATATAACCCTGCATTGCTGCCACCTCTTTCAGTGCCTCCATTGCTGACCTTTGTCCCCCCCACCATCAGTGCAGGAGGGCTGCCAGAGAATTCCTGGGACACGTTGTTAATAGAATCTTGCCCTCTCTGCCTCCAGCCTGCCAGTCCCTCAGAGCTATTTACTTCTCCTGTTGCTAGGGGCTCTTCTGCAACAGCAGGTGGTGGCCCATATGGGGGTTTGAGAGCTCTCGAGCCCTCGACAGGAATGCAAGCTCCTGTTCTCTCCGAGGGGTGCTCCAGTCGCTCTCTTGCCAGATCACTCAGCACCTTGAAGGGCGGTCTTAGCGGGACTCGAGGGTGGCTCCAGGACCCTGCATCATCCTTAGGGCACTGGAAGGGCAGGCTGGGCCGTGGCTCCCGGTTGCCGTTTTCAGCTGCAGCTACTGCTGTGGGTGAAGGGGCGTGCCTCCAAGGCTTGCCAAAACAGAAATCAATCAGTTAATTAAAATGACAATGCAATGACCAGAAAAATAACTGAAATATATGATGGATCGAACTCGCTGGAATGAAATATACCATGGGAAAGGGAGAGCCTGATCTCTTCCCAGGTGTAGTCAGCAAACACTTGTTCAATTCACTTGCCCTTCACCAGGTAGCCTCTTGAGATTCAGGTTTTGGGATTTCCCTTTATGGTTGATCTGTGGCTCCACCCCGTTCCCTATATTCCCACTTTCTCAAGGCCGAATAAACACCAGGAAGCTGAGGAAACACCAGTTCTTTCCGTCAAAGCAGTATCTATAATCCACTAAAACTCATCATTTAGATTCTGACAGGAGTGCTCTGGAAAGTTCTATGAGGGAAAACTTTTTTTTTTCTTCCACATAAGTCTAAGAAAGCTTAGTTATGTTAAGAAACACTTCTGTTTGCTTCTCTTTCATGAAACATCATTCAACATTTATACCATCTTGTGTTAAAATTTTCTTTCCTTCAATCCACACCACACTCCAGAGTAAGAATTTCCTTATATCTAAACACTAAGCTTTAGACTAAGGATTTGCAAAATTTTTGATTCAAAATTACATTTAAAACTCCAGTGTTCTTAGTACCTGAATTTATATTTTTCATGCTTTTGTCTGGGATCCCTTTCTACATTCCCAGCAACCGACTTGGCTCTGTCACTCTTAACACAGGAAAACAAACTGCCTTTTGCCTTCAAATTAAACAGTGGCACTCAGTTTTGTACTTACACATTTTCAATGCAAGCCATGCAGGAATTTGATCAGGAAAGCCTTCTTGAGGTATTGGAGAAAATCAGCTGAATGCCCACACAGACCAGCCCAGTCTGGAGAAATGACTGGTGCTTCTTCCTTAGAGCAGCTTGGCAGGTCAAGTGAAGCTGGGAACCAACTGCTTCTTTCTAGATTTGGAGTCCTCTTTCTGAGGTTACCAATTGCTAGGGAAGGGAGGGAGAAAGGGAGATGGGAAGAGGAGGGGAGAAGTCTATGACACTCCTCTAAAGCTAAAAATATGATTCCGTTTCACACAGTAGTAGATTAACTTAAGGGCATTCCTTGCTTTAACCCTGTTGCAGCCCAGTTGGAAAGACACATTGCAAGATGATTTTAGAAGACTCATGGTGGCATGGCCTTTTGTTAAGAATTCTTTCTGAAGTTTTATTTAGAAAAGGTAGTCATCACATCTCTTCTTCCAGGTTGAAATGACAAGCACTGAGTAGAGTAACATGTCTAATCTTGTAATTTAAATTTCCACTAGTAACTTGGAGGAGAATGGAGGGTTGGGGGATAAATTGCTTTGCAATCTGAGTTCTCTTGTGAAGATGAAACAAGAGGAACGCTATAAAAATTTCCTCTAAGAATCATATAAGCTTTCAGTTTTTAGTTCCTCAACTTTCAGTTATTCCCTTCATCCTACCTTTCAGTTTATTGGCTCAGTATGGTGTATGTGTGTGTTTGTGTGTGTGTTTGTGTAGACACATTTCCCAGAATAGAACTCTGGAAACTTGTCTGCAAGTGAAAGGGGAGATAAAAGTCATAACAGATAGCATCAATTTACAAATATTAGCTCAGATTTTTGCCTTATAACATTTTTTGCATAAGGTGCTTTCTGTTCTTCCGGCCTAAATTTCATCCCCCTTCCTACCTTAAGCAAGTATACTTTCTCACCTTTATTTTCTGCCAATAACCTACAGATCAATTGTTCTGAAATTATGATGATCGTCCCCTCATCTAAGAGTACTAATCTTGCTTTAAGATAAAGCCCCAAACTTGGCCCACTTACTTAAATTCACCTAAGATTTGTGCTGTTCTAACTAGACTTCAAAGATCTTAAAACAACTTTCTTTATTCCAAATATCAGAATCTGCTATATATGCTGCTGCATTTCAACAATCACACATATGTGTGTGTATGTACGTGTGTGTGTATGTTTCAATTATCTGTGGAATGTATGTGTGCATGCGTGTGTACGTATGCACTGCTACTAACAGTCACTTCTGGGAAGCAACAAACTCATAATAGAAATTGTGAATCTCTAAGTCCACACCTTCCTGCCAAGGCACCTTGTCCCTGTCTATACACTATTGAGTTTTCTTTATCTTATTGAAAGATGAAAGCAGTGTGTTTCCAAAACTTCCCCCAGAGGAATCTGTTCACTTGCCTAGCATGGTTCACTGTTAAGAAATCTCGATTCCCCAGATTTCTTTAGCTTATTGTTTCCTTGTCCTTATATAAAAGAAAACTTATTATTAGCAATACAATTGTGATAGAGCATTAAAGCTCTTTTAACACTTCCCAGATCAGTGGAATAATGAAACTTGGGTTAATGCCTGCTAATAGTTGGTAAGTCATATTTATATAGTTTATGTTTGAGAGCTTGCATTTTTTTCTGAATAATAGCAAGGAATCCCCAGGAAATCCTTTTATGATTATCAAAATATTGCAGTCATTGGCTGTTTTTACCTAAAAATGCCTATTTAGTAAAATATCACCTTAATTGGATTACATGAGAATATAGATGCCAAATAGCTGGGCATAGTGATAAGGCTAATGGCACCTTAGAGTTGTCCAAAACCATAATAGGTATTACACATTTGTGGATTCTAGCTCAGATTTTTGCCTTGCAACTTATTTGCTTTTATACAGTGAATGTTTATTGAATACCTTCTGCATGCATTCACTATTTCGTTTAGTGTGGATCATACAACAAAAGTTAAATATGAAATTGGTAGTAACTTCAAGGAATATTCTAACTTTCTGGGGAGAGAGAATGTCATAAAAAAGAATAGACACCGACTATTAGCTGTCATTTTCCACAATGGAAATTCAGAAGAAGAAACTAATTTTAAGTGAAAGTAGTTGTGAAATAGTTCACGTGGTACTGGGGCTTGAGTTGCATTTTGAAGGGTGGGTACATTATACATGGGCAGAGAAGGAGATGGTATTCCTCGCCAAGAACAGGCATGAAAGTAGGGATGGAAGGGAAAATTTGGAATTTTGTAGTTTAGATTTTTAATTCAAACTGGGCTCATATTTGGCAGAAATATAAGCATAAAGAGCCAATTGGACCTTCTAGAGATAGTAAGATCATCCAGATAATTAGTAAAGTTGTACCAGCAGGGAATATTTGAAGGCACTCCGGTTTTATAAAGGAAAAATAGGAATCATCTCAAAACTTGCTCTTTGACACAAAGCTACTTCAGTTTTCCACTGAGCTCTGAGAATAAAATAATGAAGTGTATGTATATATATATATATATATATATATATATACACACACACATACATACATATATATATACATATTTGGATTTTTTTAAATAACTATTTTGGAGAGCGAAAAATGGGTAATGAAGATTTGCCAGAAAGTAACTTAGTTGTGAAAGTGGCTAAGCTCTAAATGCCTTTCATTACCCATTGCCTCTGATTTCATGACACAGCTCCAGATATTACTCACATATATCTCAAAAGGTTTTGAGGACTTTATTGAAATGCTAAGTGAGAACCATACAAGGATATATTTACTTCTGCCCAGCAATTATGAGGTCATTAAAAATGTGGTTGTCCTGCCAAAAGGATGTTGCTGGTTGTTTTTCAAAGAAATTTCGCAGATGTGTAAGTGCAGACAGAGTATCATTTAAAATTCATCATTTCTCTGTCGCTAGAAAAAGAATCCAGGAGATGGAAATATAAGGATGATTTTCTCTTTTTCCATCAGGCTAATAAGGAGATGATGAAGAGATTGTCATGCTGATCTCTGGGGAGACAGTTGTCAAAAGATGCCATCCATGAACTCCCTTTCAAAATGTAATGTAGCTATGCCTGTAGAAAACTCTCAGTTTTAGGATGTCTAAAAGTACTTCAAGAAGATAGACCAGATACTTTTAGGTATCTGTTGCTATTTAATTCAGTGTATTAAGAAGCACGAGATTAATGAAGGCATGGCACTACCCTAGAATGGACCAGACAGAATTATTCAGCTGCACAGCTATAAGCAGTACTCCTGTCCTCTCTGCCACCAGCTGTCCTGCAAACTCTGTGTGGTAAGTGACAAGGGTGAACAGGTGATAATGAGATTATGTCACTACCCATACTGGCAAAAGCAACTGACAGCTCATGCTTCACTGTTGGACTTATTTGTATGAAGATCAATAGGCTATTATTGCTTTTCCCAAGTTCTTCGCTCCAGACTTCTTAAAAAATTGTTTTAAAACATGTCATTTATGGCAATGTCTCCAAAACAAGTTATTGTCTTGTAGAAATCAGAAGCTATCAGAAATTCCTTCGACATAGATCACTCTAATGTTTCTTGATATCCTGAGGGTCAGAACTAGAATTAAGTTAAGCAACTGACAGCTCATGCTTCACTGTTGGACTTATTTGTATGAAGATCAATAGGCTATTATTGCTTTTCCCAAGTTCTTCGCTCCAGACTTCTTAAAAAATTGTTTTAAAACATGTCATTTATGGCAATGTCTCCAAAACAAGTTATTGTCTTGTAGAAATCAGAAGCTATCAGAAATTCCTTCGACATAGATCACTCTAATGTTTCTTGATATCCTGAGGGTCAGAACTAGAAATTAAGTAACAGTGGGACATGCCAGATGAGAAAATATGAGGAAAGAAAAGGAAACAGATTTTTTTTTACTACTTACTCTGTGCCAGATATTTAATGTATTTTATCTCATTTAATAGTCACAACAAATTTTTAAGACAGTTATTATTATCATATCCATTTTATAGATAAGGATAAAGACAGCTGGAGAAGTTGAAATAGTTGTTTCCAAGGTCTGGGAGATGGTGAAGGACAGAGGAGCCAAGTGTGCTGCAGTCTGTCACAAGGAGTCAGACATAACTGAGCAACTGAACAACAACAACACAGCTAGTAAACAGCAGACAATATTGAGACACAGGCAAGCTGACACCAGAACCCCTATTTCTTTCATTCAACCACACGGCCTCAGGACTATAGCTGTATGTGCATCACATAGGTGGCTCAGATCAAAACATGTGTACTGGATCAGAGTTTAGTTTATTTAACAAATATACGCACTGCCATCCATCCTAATATAGTTCCGCAATGAAGAAATCACCCAAATTGCAATACATCTCAGAAATGCAGTCCATGCAGAAATGCAACAAATGATTGAAGATTACATATCTGCTGGTAGTTCAGCAGAAGGATGATGACTGAAAAGCTTCTCATGGAGCGACTGAGGTTTGTGACAGAGAAAAGAACTTAGCAATAGGACAGCACTGAGTGACTACTACTAATGAATTCATTTTAATAGTATTAGCAGTGTTAAAATTATATTGATTTTGAGTTCTCAGATTGCAGATATAAGATTACTCATACTATTTCTATGACAGTAAGGTGTGGTGGGACTGAGCTTATAATCATGGTTAAGCCATTCATTTTCTAGTATTGGAGCAAGTGTGAAAACATAGAGTTAATTGTGTGCATGTATGGGGTGGGTGTGTGTGTGTGTTTTGAATGAAGTGGGGTGTTGGGAGGGTGGAGCTGTACAAATGAGCAATTATTAATGATAACTGGAGAATACCTTTCTGAATTAGGAAAATATATTGCTTAAAAATAAAATTAATGCATTTTATGTTCACCTTGGTATATATTATAAACTGAGATATAAACATGGACTAATAAGTAAAATGAGCAAAGTTAATGAAAAATGTTGCTTTGCAGTAACCCATTAGATCATAAGTTTATAAATGCACATTCATAAATATATATGCAAACAAATTGAAGGCATACTTAATTTCTTGAGTACTCGGTTTAAAAAGGAAAAGCTATTTTATATAAATTTCTTTCTGCTTATAATTAAGACTATGTAAATTCATGCTGAAAACATTTTATCAAGCTTTATTAAAAATGAATCGTATGTGCCAACCTGTGAAAGGCTTTGACTCTGAAATCAGAGGAATACAGACTTGGGTTCAAATCTCAGCTTTGCTATTTATTGGCTTTGTGACCTTGGGCAGGTTGCTTAACTTCTCTGAACCTCATTCTCCTCATTTGTAAAGTGGGATTATAAAGAGAATTATATTAAATCAGATGTGAAAAGTAACTGTTACAAACTAAGTGACTAAAATATAATCTCTTTCTTTGTGCATATGCTGAAAACATTTATCAAGCTTTATTAAAAATGAATCGTATGTGCCAACCTGTGAAAGGCTTTGACTCTGAAATCAGAGGAATACAGACTTGGGTTCAAATCTCAGCTTTGCTATTTATTGGCTTTGTGACCTTGGGCAGGTTGCTTAACTTCTCTGAACCTCATTCTCCTCATTTGTAAAGTGGGATTATAAAGAGAATTATATTAAATCAGATGTGAAAAGTAACTGTTACAAACTAAGTGACTAAAATATAATCTCTTTCTTTGTGCATATTTGATTCAGTTTTCACATATGTAAAATGAGGATGATGAGACCTCTTGGCTATTTCAGGGCTGTTGAGAAAATTAATTTGATAATTATATGAAATTGTTTTGCAATGTATAAATCACTTTACATCTGTGAATGCTAAGTCACTTCAGTCGTGTCTGACTGATTCTGTGTGATCCTATGGACTGTAGCCTGCCAGCCTCCTCTATCCATGGGATCCTCTAGGCAAAGATACTAGAGTGGGTTGCGTGCCCTCCTCCAGGGGATCTTCCTGTCCCAGGGATCAAACCTGCATCTCTCATGTCTCTGGCATGGGGTTCTTTACCACTAGCACCACCTGGAAAGCCCCAAATCACTTTAGATATGTAAGCTAATACAACCATGGGTGATATTTCAGGGCAAGAAAACTCTAGGGACACATTTTAAATATCACTGTAAATCGTCTCCTATTTCATCTACTCGTAAGGCCATTTTTCATTTCCTGAATCATCAAGGTGGAGAGGATTAACCACAATAAAAAAAAAAATCTCCAGGGTGTAAAATGCTTTAAACTTTCCAGTTGATTATGCATGAATCTCACCCATTGTTGTACTTAATGCAGTAGCTGTGTTAGAATAAAGAGTCTTCATTTCTGTGTTTGACTATATGTTTAATTGGATTTCAGAATCTTGTATTGCACAGCAGGAGCCATTGAAAGCCCCTGTGATGATTAGAATGAAAAGTCTTAACAAAAAGAAGGTTGTTTGGTTTCCTGATAGTGCAGATTTGATTGATTGATTCTCTGAGTGATTTACTACTTTAGACAGAAAATTCACCTTTCTCCCCCATTCTAGTAGTTGCACCCCACCCTCACCCCTACCACAGTCACACACACACACGCACACACGCACACACACACACACACACACACACACTCCTCAAGTGGTCAAATAAGAGCCTGCTGGAGAAAGTGTAACATTTTCATAGACTGATTATAATTCAGTGTGCAGGAAAATATGCTGATGAAACTCAAAATCAAAATAATAATGAAGTCCATCTCTAGATACTATTTTTAAATCTTGCTTGAATTATGCTGTCTGCCTGTTGCCAAGATAAGTGTATGTTCAAAGGTGAAGGTGAAGTCACTCAGTCGTGTCTGACTCTTTGCGACCACGTGGACTGTAACTTACTAGGCTTCTCTGTCCATGGGATTCGCCAGGCAAGAATACTGGAGTGGATTGCCATTTCCTTCTCCAGGGGATCTTCCCAACCCAGGGATTGAACCCAGGTCTCCTGCATTGGAGGCAGATGCTTTAACCTCTGAACCACCAGGGATAATCACAAGTGCTCAGGAGCCATCTATTTGCCTTTATTTTTGAAATATTTCAGATCCTCCACTTCCAGCTTTCAAAGAAATGTATTGACATGTGGATACTCTTTAGAGGGAGAGTTCATTAGAAAAAAAGATTAGATTCTGGAGGACCAGGTAATGGGAAAGTGTCTCTTCTAAGATTATTAAAAAATAATGGAGGGATCTCACTCAGGTATTAAAGTTTCTACAGCCAAACATCTATTCCTGCTTTACTGACTATGCCAAAACCTTTGACTATGTGGATCACAATAAATTGGAAAATTCTGAAAGAGATGGGAATACCAGACCACCTAACCTGCCTCGTGAGAAATCAGTATGCAGGTCAGGACGCAACAGTTAGAACTGGACATGGAACAACAGACTGGTTCAAAATAGGAAAAGGAGTACGTTAAGGCTGTATATTGTCACCCTGCTTATTTAACTTATATGCAGAGTACATCATGAGAAACGTGGACTGGAAGAAACACAAGCTGGAATCAAGATTGCCGGAAGAAATATCAATAACCTCAGATAAGCAGATGATATCACCCTTATGGCAGAAAGTGAAGAGGAACTAAAAAGGCTCTTGATGAAAGTGAAAGAGGAAAGTGAAAAAGTTGGCTTAAGGCTCAACATTCAGAAAACGAAGATCATGGCATCTGGTCTCATCACTTCATGGGAAATAAATGAGGAAACAGTGGAAACAGTGTCAGACTTTAGTTTGGGGGGCCCCCAAATCACTGCAGATGGTGACTGCAGCCATGAAATTAAAAGACACTTACTCCTTGGAAGAAAAGTTATGACCAACCTAGATAGTATATTGAAAAGCAGAGACATTACTTTGCCGACTAAGGTCCGTCTAGTC
>SJYC01051107.1:0-15189 GCA_006408675.1 Madoqua kirkii | reverse complement strand
ACGCTCACTAGTTTTATAATTTGATGAAATTAACCTTTAAAACTATTCTTTGAAAGACACAAACCACCAATACTCACAAGGAAAAAATTGATAATCTAAACAGGCATATATCCATTAGAAACTTGAATCAAAAATGAATAAATTACCAGAAAAGAAAGCTCTCATCTTAGACAGTTTCACTGAGAAATTTTACCAAACACTATGAAAGAAATAATACCAATTTCCCACAATCTCTTCCAGATGATAGGAGAGGGAACATTTCCTAACTAACTTGATGTATGAGGCAGACATTACCCTGTACTAAACCACAGAAATAAAATGTATAGACTGCTACCTATCATGAGCATAGATGCAAAAATCTTCAACAAATTATTAGGAAATCAAATCCAGCATGTCCACAAATAATTTTGCACCATGCTTATTAGGATTTACTAGAGTTTTTTTTTTTTTTAAGTTTTCTTCAACATTTCAAGATCAATCAATGTAATTCAGCACATCAATGCATTTAAGAGTCATGTAATCATATGACTGACAGAGAAAAAGCATTTGAACAAATCCAACGTCCATTCTTGATAAAGTTTCAACATAGAATAGAGAAAAGTGAAAGTGAAAGTCGTTCAGGCATATATGACTCTTTGTGACCCCACGGACTATACAGTCTGTGGAATTCTCCAGGCCAGAATAGCAGAGTGAGTAGCCTTTCCCATCTCCAGGGGATCTTCCCAACCCAGGGATCGAACCCAGGTCTCCCACATTGCAGGTGGATTCTTTACTGGCTGAACTACCAGGGAAGCCCAGTTCATTTAGTAACACTAATCATTTTCCTAAAATATTCTTAAAGTGCTGTTATATACCTATAGGTATATACATCTTCCAGGACTTTGGCATAACATAAAAAAAACTAAAAGGTTAGTTTTTCAATTAATTAGCAATGAAACTACTAGTGTTTTTGTGCACTATGAGCAGTGGTGTACTAGGATAGAAAGGAATTTCCTTAGTTTAATTAAAAGAAAAAATAAAACTATAAGCTACTTAATGGTGAGATATCTTATAAACCTAAACTTGAGAATGAAGTGTAAAAAAAAATGCACTCTAAATGCACATTTTTAAGTTAAAGGAACCAGTCTAAGAAGGTTACATACTTTTTGAATCCCATTATATGACATATAGTAGTCAGAAAAATCAGTGGTTACTAGAGGCCAGCAGGGAGGAGAAGATTGAATAGGTGAAGCACAGAGAATTATTGAGAATAGAGGAACTATTCGATATGATACTGTAAGTGTGAGCTCATGACACTACTTTTTTGTCAAAACTGTAAGCATACGAGTTAATCATAATGTATGCAAATTTAAAAGACATCCTTTATGAGGTCAAGGAAATCCCAGGGTGGAAGGCAGAAAGTGACAAAACCAGCTAACCATATTACAAATATATGAAATTATCTCACTGAAAGAAGTGAGAAAATAAGTTGCAGGCTTAAGTAACTTTAGAAATGAGTGGAATTTTAAAGGCATAATTTGAACATGCATTGTTTATTATCCAAATATATATCTTTTTGCTTTGTAACTGAATGATCTCGAGGAGACAGTAGTGTGCAGGGGTTTGAATAAATTTTATTTTCCTGCCTAGAAATTAAACTTGAGTAACCCAGGTGAAAATCAGGAATTTTGGCCACCAGTCCACCAGGGGCTAGAGGTTAGAAGCAAAGTTTCCCTGGCTCTTGTCTCCACTGAAAAATGAATTCTCAAGGATGAAAAAACTGTAAAAACAGGTTTACTATTACAGATATAACACAAGTGGGAGATCACACAGATAAACAGTTTGTTTAGTTAAGACAGAAGCAAGACCAAGATGCACACCCAAAGAGAAAAGGTGTGAGCATCCTCCCTAATGAGGAAGAGCACAGTAAGAGGTGCTTAAATCATTTAAGCAGGGCAGTTCTTCTGGGTCTCTGTTTACTTTTGCCCAATTATCTTTTTACATACCTGGCCTGTCTTAGGTCCCTCTCCAATATGAGCATGCATCTTTTAGCCAAGACAGATTCCAGTGCAGAGGCCTATGTGAAGCTTCACAACCCTCATTATGGGGTGACATCTCCTCCCTTTTGACCCCACTTTCTACTCATGTGTCCTCTGAGAGGTCTCCTTGACTTGAGAATGATAAATACTTGATCTCTTTATCTTTCATCCCAACAACTCTCAGCTCCTCCTTACTTCCATCATTATCTTTGTCTTGGAGTATCTGTGCATAGGAGACAGATTCAGCTGCTCAGTCCATCTATCTACTGCCTCATGAGAAGAAGCAACAACACCCTAGTAGAAAAGAGCACATGTAGTATCCAGATCTTGTTTTCTAACATCATTCTTCAATGAGGGAACAGGATCCCTTGAAGACAGAACTGCATGGAGACTGGGTCAAAAAATGTCCAGGATCAGACTGGATCATCTTATACTGCCATGAAGAAAGGAAAGGTCAAAAGTATAAAGAAGAGAAAACTAAAAACATTACATAATGCCATCATGACAGCTCACATTTTCCCCATCAGGGTAATAACAGCCAGATCACAGCTTCATTCTTAGTGTACAACAATTAGTTTTATGCCATTTTACTGAGTGCATCTCCATTGCATAAAAAGAATATTAAGAAAGAAGTGTGTTGTAACCTTTTACTACAGAAGCCAATCCAGCATCTTCATGAGCATGTGTGGGCCAGTGATTTTGTCAGGTAGTATCGCAAGTTTAATATCATGTTAATTATAATTGCTTATTATCTTCACTTTAGCATTTATGAATAAACATTGTTCAGTATTTAAGTTGGAGATGTGAAACACATTGACTATGAAGAGAAAATCTGAGAAAAGGAAAAATGTCAAAAATATATTTAACTGCAATGCCTCAAGAATACAAAAGATTGCTTCTATCTTACTCCTGGTCCCAGAGAAACAGCAAGAATTGGTAAAGGATGACAAGGCCTGAAACAAGAGCTGCTCAGGCAGGTGGCAATCAGGGAACAGTCCAATGTGGAGAAGCCAAAAGCAGATGGCAAAGGTCAGCAGATGTTTGGGAATGACTGTGAGACCTGTCAGAGGAACACCAAGACTTAGTCAGGCAAAATTCTTTGATGCACTCTACTTACATTTTCAGAAGAAATCATTTCTTTGTTTTTAAAATGTCATTTTCAACAGACAAATACTGTTGTAGACATGCTGGCACTTTAAAAGACAGCTTCAGATTAGAATGAGGCAGCTTGGGTGCAATATTTAAGGATATTCGTGCTCTCAGGGTCACAAAAGAGTCAAACTTTAACTGAGAATGAGTGTTTCATTGAACATGCACCCTGCACACCATATTGGCCTCACTGTAGTCTGAGTCTGGTTTTAAAAATTGACTTTCATGTGATGGATGTTATCTGACAACTTAAGAGAAGGCATGTAATATTATTTGAGAGTTCTAAGTAAGTTTTCGGTCACTGTGCATTTTTTGTAAAACATTCCACTAGGTGTTTCTAGAATGTTATGAAAGAAGGAAAATGCAAGCATTTGGGGAACAAAGCATGTATATGAAACATAAAGGCAGCAAGCGGATAGTAGCATCTAAATATCACATGAAACAAACGGAGAACAATAGCAAATTTATGTTTGGGTACTGGCAAGCTAAAATTCCACACAGTAGTACTTGATAATAGAGATTCACTGAGTGAATGGGCATTTAAAATTTGTATATCGGCTTCAAATAGTGTGTATTTTATCTCTATATCAGCTCATGAATGTGTATAGAGTTTCAAGTGATTTCTTGTTTTAAGACAGCTGTGGGTTTGTTTATTTCCTTTTTTAAAATTCCAACTTAAAATTAATATATGCACAGATTTGATTTGCTGTAGATAAGGATTGATTTGTTTAACTAGGCCCCCAGGAGAAACAGTAATACTACACAGAGAGTGGAGAAATATTTGTGTTAGTTTCACTTGAGATCATACTCCATTACTTGATAAACAAACCTATGTGTTCTAATCTTTTTTGGACATTGCTTACTGAGGCTTTCAGTCACACAATTTTATAGTTCTAAGGCTGAGCTTTCATTTTTTTTTAAACCATTGTTAGAAGTCCAAAAGAAGGCTAAGAACATGAATAGACATATTCTTAGGAGAATGGATACAGGAAATCTAGTAATATATTTTTAAAAACCAATGAGTAACTGAACAATAGAAGGAATAGAGAAGTTAAAATTATGTTATGTGTGAGAGACAGCCAGAGACACAGAGACAAAAAGAGACAGAGAGAGAATAATTTTCATTTAAATACATTTCTCTCTTTTACCCTGAAGTCAGAAACCTCTTATTGTTGTAACCTCTTTGGGAGCCCAGGTTTCTGAATGCCTCTTCTTTTCTCCTCAAACAATATTTAGCTCTTGGAGATTTGGAATTGCTCATATTTCTAGGTTTGTCATCACTCTGCTGAAATTCTCTCTCATTAGTCTTTCCTGTTCTTCCAATGCCAAATCTTCGATTAGGTGCTAATCCTCATGCTATAGCTAGCACTCTTATCTAGAAATACATTATGCTTATTATGGCAAAGCTTTGCAAAACTATTCACTTGCTGAAGTATCCCTTTCATGTATGGCTGCCAGTTCAAATATGGGACACCAAGTCTTATTTGACTTGCAGATAAATATTGCAGAGGACATTGTATAAAAAATTATTATTTTGCTGAAATTCTAAATAAATAGGGTATTTTTAATTAAAATTTTTTGCTTGATCCATCAATCTTACTTCCAGGTAAAAGAGAAGAGCATTAATGCAGGACTTATGT
Organism: Madoqua kirkii; assembly: GCA_006408675.1. Lineage (NCBI taxonomy): Eukaryota > Metazoa > Chordata > Mammalia > Artiodactyla > Bovidae > Madoqua > Madoqua kirkii. The sequence goes on along the minus strand of SJYC01051107.1, from coordinate 10,382 downwards.
GCATATCCTAAATTCACAAATTTTATTCTGTTTAATCTTCATAACAACTTTGTGATGTATGAATAATCACCCCAATTTATAAATGAAGAAAGAAGCTCAGAGACCATAAAATTAATAGCTGGCACATTCAGGGTCCAACTCTTGCTCTGCTATGAAACACAGTAAGCTTTTCCCTTGTTAAGGCTGCTTCTCTCTCAGCCTTTCCTGTTTTCCTTGCATAATAGAAACCAGATAAAAGGAAGGTTGGATCTTCTTAACCAATGTGAACTTCAAATCCTTCTTCTCTATTTAAAATTTAAAATATGAGAATTTTCAAGCATTCACACAAGTAAAGAGAATATTATGGAAAACTGCCATGCACTCATCACCCTGCCTGAACAATTATCAACATTTTTTCCCAGTCTCTTTTCATCTGTTTGTTGTCCCTGTTTTTTTTCCAGCAAGTACAAGACATCATGGTATTTAAGCTCTTATCTATTATTTTCACAAACTTGGCCCATAATTAAATAGTTGACTAAACCATTCTTACTCAACTTATACTAGCGATGTCTTTATTCCTAATTACTCTCTGTTCCCTTCTGCCAGTCTAATTACTTACTTAATTTGGGATTAGATTTCTCTTCCAAAGTGGCACTCTTTAGCAATTGGAGCTATTTTAGATTAGCTCTCCTATCTAAAACTGCTACTCTCTTGTGAAAACTTTACTAGATCTAACTTTCTTTTCTGAGAAGTTAAAAAACTTTCTTAAATATACAGAATCACATACACAATAGCACATTTTTAAAGAAATATTTTCAAATCATGATAAGATAATATACAGAGAAGTTGGTTTAGCAGTACCCAAACGGTTCCAAAACCTATTGAACACTCTAGGTTTGAAAGTAAGTTTCTATTTTGGATATAGTGGTGAAATTAATTTCTTTCCTTCTACCTTTACAGAAATGAACTCATTGGGGAACCCTATGGAGTTTGGGCCTTAAACATACTGTGGAAATATGTTGCCAGTCATACACAGTTAGAAGCAGTATCTGTAGGAAACAAAACAAAACAAAACAAAAACTGGTCTCCATCCTGTGTAGAGCATAGTTAGAATAATGTTAAAGTGAAATTGAGTTAGCCATCATATAACTACTGTACTGTATCACCCACCACTGTGCTAAATCAGAAAAAAGGGATGGGGGAGGGGGTAAAATGTACATTTTGCAAAATGCGTAGACATTCTTTAATAAATAAAGTTAATGCTGTCATTAGTGGCAACTCTAAGCAAAACTTTTATCTTTTTTTCTTATGGATAAGCACTCTTTGGGGAGATGAATATTACTGCAGTCATATTGTGCTTTCAGTTAATGAGATGTGGGTTCTATTTGTTAGAGTTTTATGGTAATGAAGCTTATAATTTACTGACAAACTGGCTTGCTTTCAAAACATTCTCTTATTGCACTTTTTTTTTTATCAGAAACATTGATGTGCTAATTTGTATGTTTATGGCAGCAGATTGCACCTTCACTAAAAGGCTGCCAGAGAAGAAGAGGATAGGACAGGAGAGAAAAGAAAGAAGGGGAGAGGTGTTCAGAGTTGGCATTTGGTAATAAAATCCATATACAAATGAAAAAATGGCACAGTTTAGTTGAATCATCCATGAGCTCATTAAGTATGTTATCTGAAATATCAAATATTTATCACTAAAATTTGGTTGAGTTATAGATATGTATGCTAAGTGCCAAATCCTTTTATCCAGTGTGAAAACTGAAGGACAGAATTTATCATTTAAAATTCAATAGCTATAACAAGAAGTCATTAAGTATAAACTAGATGAAAAACACTTTCCTCCCTTAAAAGGGCAGAATATATTTTCTAAGGAAGGCACATTGAAATTATTACTAGTGGCTTTACAGTACAGTTTTTCTGAGTTTTGGTTTTTCTCCAGCTCTGAAAGTTTATGACTCAGAGGGGTAAAAATATTGCTCCCAACTTGCGACCCTACTTCTGTTACTGCTAGCTAAGTGAGGTGTATAACAGGAATCATGGCATCATAAGACTTCCTTTTGTAGAAACTGAAATATTCTAATCACATGTTTATAATTTGTAATAGAGGATATAAAACCATTATGATTTTTCAGACACCTCATTAAACACAAAACAAAGCACCAATCTCTGTGCAACACATGTAATGAGAAACAAATGAAGAGAGAGTAAGCTGTTTACCAGAGAAGGTGATGGCACCCTACTCCAGTATTCTTGCCTGGAAAATCCCATGGATGCAAGAGCCTAGTAGGCTGTGGTCCATGGGGTCACTAAGAGTTGGATATGACTGAGTGACTTCACTTTCACTTTTCACTTTCACCCATTGGAGAAGGAAATGTCAACCCACTCCAGTGTTCTTGCCTGGAGAATCCCAAGGATGGGGGAGCCTGGTGGGCTGCCATCTCTGGGTTCACACAGAGTCGGACACGACTGAAGTGACTTAGCAGCAAGCTGTTTATAGTGCTTTCCATCTTCATGAGTTAGGGAACAAGAAGGAGACTAAAATGGAAAACATGGATTCACTGAGGGCTAAAAACTACCAGTTAAGAGGCACTTGTTGAAAATCCCAATGACTTGAAAAAGTAGCTCCCAAAAGGTTCATCTTAGTTGAAGAAATTGAACATAAGAATCTCAGGAAAAAAGAACTCTGTCCTACCTTTATGCTCAGATGCTTTGTGGTACATATGCAACCAAATAAATTCATTTTCTGTGAGTTCCTGGACACTTCTGATCCATAGGAAGCAGAGTGGTTGAAAAGTTCCAGAACATTTACAACAGACATTTACTTTGCCTCAAAAACCTTGTAATCTATCTGGAGAGACAAAATAATTGTATAAGAAGTACACATGAGTATAGTAATAAATGTCAAGGATTTGAACAATAAATTTCTTATATGAGAATACAATTTTACCAAAGCAGGGTATTTAGTGATATGAACAGCTCTCATCCTTTTTTGTTGTTGTTCTTAAGCATCAACTTCTTATTAAGACCCCATCCAAACATATATTTATTACATGAGATGTTTTTGAGATCCTGTTTTATGTAGCATCTGTCAGAGAGTAAACACTCAGCATTTATCTCTTAAATTCATCACATTATTTCAGAATTTGGTAACTATTCAAAAGAGCAAGTACCATTTCAACAATTAACATGATTTAATTCTCTACAAAAATTTTTCAAAAGTGACATTGCAATGAAAAGAATAAAATGCTTAGGAATAAATCTACCTAAAGAAGTAAAAGACCTATATATAGAAAACTATAAACACTGATGAAATAAATCAAAGATGACTAAAATAGATGGAGAAATATACTGTTTTCATGAATTGGAAGAATCAATATAGTGAAAATGAGTTTACTATCCAAAGCAATCATAGATTCAATGCAATCCTTATCAAGCAATACAAAAAACCTGGAATAGCCAAAGTAATCTTCAGAAAGAAGAATGAAACTGGAGGAATCAACCTGCCTGACTTCAGACTATACTACAAAAGCAGAGCCATTAAGATAGTATGGTACTGGCACAAAGACAGAAATATAGATCAGTGGAACAAAATAGAAAGTCCAGAGATAAATCCACACACTTATGGACACCTTATCTTTAACAAAGGAGGCAAGAATACACGATGGAGAAAAGACAATCTCTTTAACAAGTGGTCCTGCGAAAACTGGTCAATCACTTGTAGAAGAATGAAACTAGAAAACTTCCTAACAGCATACACAAAAATAAATTCAAAATGGATTAAAGATCTCAGCATAAGACCAGAAACTATAAAACTCCTAGAGGAAAACATAGGCAAAACACCATTTGACATAAATCACAGCAGGATCCTCTATGAACCACCTCCCAGAATACTGGAAATAAAAGCAAAAATAAAAAAGTGAGACCTAATTAAACTTAAAAGCTTTTGCACAATGAAGGAAACTATGGTTTCCTTAGAAGCAAGGTGACAAGACAGCCTTCAGAATGGGAGAAAATAACAGCAAATGAGATAACTGACAAAGAATTAATCTCAAAAATATACAAGCAGCTCCTGCAGCTCAATTCCAGAAAAATAAATGACCTAATCTAAACATGGTCCAAAGAACTAAACAGACATTTCTCCAAAGAAGACATACGGATGGCTAACAACCACATGAAAAGATGCTCAATATCACTCATTATCAGAGAAAAGCAAATCAAAACCACAATGAGGTACCATCTCACGCTGATCAGGATGGCTACTGTCAAAAAGTCTGCAAGCAATAAATGTTGGAGAGGGTGTGGAGAAAAAGGAACCCTCTTATACTGTTTTAGGGAATGCAAAACTATGGAGAACAGTGTGGAGATTTAAAAAAACTGGAAATAGAATTGCCTTATGACCCAGCAATCCCACTGCTGGGCATACACACCAAGGAAACCAGAATTGAAAGAGACACATCTACCCCAATGTTCATAACAGCACTGTTTAAAATAACCAGAACATGGAAGCAACCTAGACGTCCATCGGCAGATGAATGGATAAGAAAGCTGTGGTACATATACACAATGGAATATTACTCAGCCATTAAAAATGCATTTGAATCAGTTCTAATGAGTTGGATGAAACTGAAGCTTATTATACAGAGTGAAGTAAACCAGAAAGAAAAACAGCAATACAGTATATTAACACATATATATGGAATTTAGAAAGATGGTAATGATGACCCTATATGTGAGACAGCAAAAGAGACACAGATGTAAAGAACAGACTTTTGGACTCTGTGGGAGAAGGTGAGGGTGGGATGATTTGACAAAATAGCATTGAAACATGTATATTACCATATGTGAAATAGATTGTCAGGCCAGGTTTGATGCATGAGACAGGGTGCTCAGGGCTGGAGCACTGGGATGACCCTGAGTGATGGGATAGGGAGGGAGGAGTTCAGAATGGGAAACCCATGACTGATTCATGTCAATGTGTGGGAAAAAAACCACTACAGTATTGTAAAGTAATTAGCCTCCAATTAAAATAAATTAATTGTTAGTTTTTATAAAAGGTGGAAAAGTTTCTGCCTTCATAAACACCAGATAGCTGAAACTCTTTGAATGGGATGTCTGTTTGCATCCTAATGTTTGCTGATAATGTTGTAAAGTGTTCTCTTCCTCTTTTTACTCCCCCTTTCCTCCCTTCTTCCTTTTAAAAAGTTCATCTTACCCACTTAAGCAGGAATGCAGACTTTTCCTACTCCTATCCCCCCATTTAAAGCTATTGATTGTAAGAGAAAAACAGACATACAATTAGTCTAGCATAGTTTTTATTATTTTCTTAAGTAAAGTTAAGAATTCAACACATGACATTTTAGAGTAAAAATAGAAACCTATACTTAAAGGTGGGCTTCCCAATGGATAAGAAAAAATAGAATCTATCTCTGTGTTGTTTATCATGCTAGGAAATAATAGTAATAACGATTATAATAAATGTGAGTGATGATGGCAAAATGAATAATAGTTAATGTTTATTGAAAACTTCCTACATATCAGGCATTGTTCCATGTGATTTATGTTCAGTTTTCATATCAACTCTATGGATTAGATGTCATTATTGTCACCCCTGTTTTATAGATGAGAAAGCTGAAGTACAGAGGAGAAACCTATACTTAAAGGTGGGCTTCCCAATGGATAAGAAAAAATAGAATCTATCTCTGTGTTGTTTATCATGCTAGGAAATAATAGTAATAACGATTATAATAAATGTGAGTGATGATGGCAAAATGAATAATAGTTAATGTTTATTGAAAACTTCCTACATATCAGGCATTGTTCCATGTGATTTATGTTCAGTTTTCATATCAACTCTATGGATTAGATGTCATTATTGTCACCCCTGTTTTATAGATGAGAAAGCTGAAGTACAGAGGACTTAATCCCTCTGTATATTACCTAAGTAATATAATATTTAAGTAATATACTTAGATTTGCTGAGGAAGAGAAGAAATACTTTAGAGAGAGGGCAGTATATGAAAAGGGCTTCCCTGTTGGCTCAGATGGTAAAGATGAAGACAGAGAAGAGATCATTAGGGTTTAAGATGAGGATTATGGGTGTTTACTTTGAGATATTCACAAATGACCTGCGTTTGCCTTAAAAATATTGAGAACTAGACATATTCTCCGAATGCTCTTGATGGTTCCTATTATCTATCTGAGACAAACTGAGGTCCCTATCATCACTTCAGGGACAGCCAGGAAGCCCAGTATTCCTTATTTGTGGAAAAGGGCACCCTCCCCTGGACAATGTTGGAAATGCACTGGGCTTTATGATGTTCAAGCAGGAGAAAACTAGAGATGGACAAGTAGGGACAAAATTATGGAGGCATTTGAATTTAGGTATAGAGGAAAAATTAAAAGTAGTACCCTGAAAACTGAGCTTTACACAATTAATCTGATAATTGAATTCAGAATTAAAAGAGGAGAAATGAGAGAAAATGAGATTAGTTACAGAACTCGGATAACCATGAGAAAAAAAAATTATAAAAGAGGAATAGGACCATGAACTTGGGGAATATTGGTGATATTGTCTAGATATCATATCTCATGTTAAAGTCTGAAGTCTGATGTCTCTGTTTTCTAGCCTATGAACAAATGCAAAGTACAAGTGTCAATTATTTTTTGTTCTTTTCACTGTATTGTGTTCTCCCACATATAATGCTTTTATGTGATGAAAGGTAAGTTCATTATCTTTGATTCACATCATACAGTGTGACTGCTCTAAGAAAATCTAAAAAATGTTCTACCTAGTCAGAGGATGGCCTCTTCACTTAGTGCAGAACATCTCATCTTAACAAAATAGTCTTAAATATTAAGCTTATAAGTCATATGTACACAAGAATTTTATTCATGTAATTATTGGATAACCTCAAATTAAAATAAATAAGTTTATATTAAAAAAAACTTTAAAAAATTGGAAAAAGAAAGGGGTTGGCATAGATGCTGTCTAAGTTTCCTTCCAATCCTAGTGTTAAATAAGCATCTTGAAATTCTGCTTGGATGCATTAAATATTCTTTTTTTAAAAGCACTTTACTTAGTTACCCCAAAAATAGTACGATTTAGATAACACTTAATCTTTGAAACAATAATGAAAGCTTCAGTGTTGATGTATTATCAGATTTCTGAGTGTCCCCATTCCTGTCTAAACATTGATTCTTGGGACATGCTTTTTTTCTCTGATAACTATTATATCAGAGTAAAACCACAGTAAAACCTTCTTAAGGTAATTGTTAAGGGTTTATTGACCAACAGGAGAATATGTCTTGGCAGAGATGTGAATCATAAATACTTAAATTAAAATAGACTTTTTATATAATCTGTACAGACCAGTCACTCAGCTGAACATTATGACATGCATCATTAGCCCTTTGAAACTTGTGAAATAAAAAAAGACTAATAAATGAATGGCCTGCAAAAGGAAATGGGTGCCTGTTTCATGGTTTTAATCCCTCTCAACTTTCTCCTTTGGCTCTTTGAATTATTACTTCTTAACACTGTGTAGGAAAATAAGCACGAGATTTGGAGACTGAAGACTGGAATTCAAATTTTCTTCCTGGTACCTACTGACTAAACTCTAATTTTTCCAACTATACAGTGGACGGAAATGATGAAGCCACCTTTACTTACTTCATAAGGTAGTTGCAAATGAGGAAGTTGTTGGAGAAGATTAACAGTGTACAAAACTGTTGTTTGATCTGCAAGCTGGACCTGGGCAATCAGATGTCCTTCATCCTCTACCCTGTCCTTGGAATATATATTCTGCCCACAGTTCCTTCTGTTGGAGTTACTTCAAGGATGCAGCCTTGAGAGAGTCAGGTGTTATTTGTTATTCAGACCATTTGGACTATGTATGTGACTAAAACCAGCCAGTCCTAAAGAAAATCAACTCTGAATATTCATTGGAAAGACTGATGCTGAAGCTTAAGCTCCAATACTTTGGCCACCTGATGTAAAGAGCTGACTCATTGGAAAAGATCCTAATTTGGGGAAAGACTGAGGGCAGGAGGAGAAGGGGGCAACAGAGGATGAGATGGTTGGGTGGCATCACTGACTCAATGGAGGTGAGTTTGAACAAACTCTAGTAGAGAGTAGAGGACAGGGATGCCTCTTGGGCTACAATCCATGGAGTTGCAAAGAGTTGGACACAGACATGATTGAGAGACTGAACAACAACAAAACCTATTAAGTCCTCTATTTAAACTCTTAAGATTCTGGAGGGCTGATGCAGAGATCTACTTATCTTGTGGTCACCTAGGATAAATTGGTATGTAATTTCCTTTGTTTATTAAGATATCCACCTGCCAATTTGAGGTGGGTGGCCTCTTTCTCTTGTCTCTCTCCTGTATGGGAAGGTGAGTTTGAACAAACTCTAGTAGAGAGTAGAGGACAGGGATGCCTCTTGGGCTACAATCCATGGAGTTGCAAAGAGTTGGACACAGACATGATTGAGAGACTGAACAACAACAAAACCTATTAAGTCCTCTATTTAAACTCTTAAGATTCTGGAGGGCTGATGCAGAGATCTACTTATCTTGTGGTCACCTAGGATAAATTGGTATGTAATTTCCTTTGTTTATTAAGATATCCACCTGCCAATTTGAGGTGGGTGGCCTCTTTCTCTTGTCTCTCTCCTGTATGGGAACCAGTTTCAGATTTCATCCAAGGAGCTCTTGAAGTCTCAAATCAACAAAAGGGTTTTATAAGCTGTAAAGAAAAATCATAATGCAATATATTAGTAACTATGATCTTTCTTAAGGGATTATGTGTTGACTATATGACAGATCTCCAAGAGCAGCCAACAAAATGCTTTGATTTTCTTGAAGGAAACAAGATATTGAACTATTACCACCTTGATACAAAGTATCTCTGAAAAATTCCTAATCTGCTATGAATTTTCAAACATCTGAATATATAAGCCTTCACTTGGAAATTTTAGAGTTTATAAAACATAATCCTGAACAACACAGATTTAAAATGTTGGAATAAACAACAAATGGACAGAAGACCTAAAGACATTTCACCAAAGAAAGCATACAGATAGCCAAGAGGCACATAAAAAGAAGTTCAATAATTATTCAGTTCAGTTCAGTTCAGTTGCTCAGTCGTGTTTGACTCTTTGTGACTCCATGAATTGCAGCATGTCAGGCCTCCCTGTGATCACCATCTCCCGGAGTTCACTCAGACTCACTTTCATCGAGTCAGTGATGCCATCCAGCCATCGAATCCTCCGTCGTACCCTTCTCCTCCTGCCCCCAATCCCTCCCAGCATCAGAGTCTTTTCCAATGAGTCAACTCTTTGCATGAGGTGGCCATAGTACTGGAGTTTCAGCTTTACAATTTTTTCCAAAGAAATCCCAGGATTGATCTTCTTCAGAATGGACTGATTGGATCTCCTTGCAGTCCAAGGGAAACTCAAGAGTCTTCTCCAATACCACAGTTCAAAAGCATCAATTCTTCAGCACTCAGCCTTCTTCACAGTCCAACTCTCACATCCATACATGACCACAGGGAAAACCATAGCCTTAACTAGACGGACCTTAGTCGGCAAAGTAATGTCTCTGCTTTTCACAATTACTATCTAGGTTGGTCACAACTTTTCTTCCAAAGATTAAGTGTCTTTTAATTTCATGGTTGCAGTCACAATCTGCAGTGATTTTGGAGCCCCCCAAACTAAAGTCTGACACTGTTTCCACTGTTTCCCCATCTATTTCCCATGAAGTGATGGGACCAGATGCCATGATCTTCATTTTCTGAATGTTGAGCTTTAAGCCAACTTTTTCGCTCTCCTCTTTCACTTTCATCAAGAGGCTCTTTAGTTCTTCTTCCCTTTCTGCCATAAGGGTGGTATCATCTTCATATCTGAGGTTATTGATATTTCTCCTGGCAATCTTGATTCCAGCTGGTGTTTCTTCTAGTCCAGCATTTCTCATGATGTATTCTGCATATAAGTTAAATAAACAGGGTGACAGTATACAGCCTTGACATACTCCTTTTCCTATTTGGAACCAGTCTGGTGTTCCACGCCCAGTTCTAACTATTGCTTCCTAACCTGCATATAAGTTAAATAAGCAGGGTGAAAAATTACAGCCTTGACGTACTCCTTTTTCTATTTGGAACGAGTCTGTTGTTCCATGTCCAGTTCTAACTGTTGCTTCCTGACCTGCATACAGATTTCTCAAGAGGCAGGTTAGGTGGTCTGGTATTCCCATTTCTTGAAGAATTTTCCACAGTTTATTGTCGTCCACACAGTCAAAGGCTTTGGCATAGTCAAGAAAGCAGAAATAGATGTTCTCTGGAACTCTCTTGCTTTTTCCATGATCCAGCAGATGTTGGCAATTTGATCTGTGGTTAC
>SJYC01051103.1:0-12079 GCA_006408675.1 Madoqua kirkii | reverse complement strand
TTGTTTCCTTAATTTCTCTTTCTATTTTCTCATTATTAGTGTATAAGAATGCAAGGGATTTCTGTGTGTTGATTCTATATCTTGCAACTTCACTGTATTCATTGATTAGCTCTAGTAATTTTCTGGTGAAGTCTTTAGGGTTTTCTATGTAGAGGATCTGGAGAAGGCAATGGCACCCCACTCCAGTACTCTTGCTTGGAAAATCCCATGGATGGAGGAGACTGGAAGGCTGCAGTCCATGGTGTCACTGAGGGTTGAACACAACTGAGCGACTTCACTTTCACTTGTCACTTTCATGCACTGGAGAAGAAAACGGCAACCCACTCCAGTGTTCTTGCCTGGAGAATCCCAAGGACGGGGGAGCCTGGTGGGCTGCCATCTCTGGGGTCACATAGAGTCGGACACGACTGAAGTGACTTAGCAACAGTAGCAGCATGTAGAAGATCATATCATCTGCAAACAATGAGAGTTTTACTTCTTTTCCAATTTGAATTCCTTTTATTTCTTTTTCTGCTCTGATTACTGTGGCCAAAACTTCTAAAACTATGTTGAATAGTAATGGTGAAAGTGGGCGCCCTTGTCTTGTTCCTGACTTTAGGGGAAATGCTTTCAAATTTTCACCATTGAGGATAATGTTTGCTGTGGATTTGTCATATATAGCTTTTATTACATTAAGATATGTTCCTTCTATTCCTGCTTTCTGGAGAGTTTTTATCATAAATGGATGTTGAATTTTGTCAAAGGCTTTCTCTGCATCTAATGAGATAATCATATGGCTTTTATTTGTTAATGTGATGTATGTAATACACATTTGAAGACAGTTCTTTTAAATCTTTATATTATGGCTCTTAATCTCAGGAGGAATATTTCTGCACCAGAACTGAGAATTCACAAACTTATGTGTTAGTGACCTTCCTGTGCATTTTTACCTTTGTTCTGTAATAAAAAATAAAATGGAAATAGAAGATAAATGGCTTAACATGTCTCCTGTTAAGAAGGGGCCATTGGTGAGCATTTTTAATAAACCCCTCAAAAATGTTTTTAGGATAAAACCCAAAATATAACAAAGTAAACAAAGGGCTTATCATTTCTGACTCTTCATCTGATTTTTAGCCTGGTAGAATGTTGACGAGAACTAATTAACATAGAGAATTTGTGGGGTAAAGCTCATTTATTGGATCTTTTCAGAAAATTCCATAAATGAATTACTCCAGATAAATGAATTTTCCCCTTAAAGGAAAAAACTTGGACTGAATTTGAATCTCGGTTTCACTTCACAAGAGGTGTTTGATTCTGGGCGAGTTCTAAACTCTCAGAACTTCAGTTCTTTGGTCTCTAATAGAAGACAATACCACTTCACTTGCCTGTTAAAATAACTGAAGGGGATAGTGAAAGATGCTTTATACATCAAGATGCACAAATAAATATCAGTTCTTCATTTTTGCTTTAAACAGAAACGTGTTTCCTGTTTAAATCACGTTGAAAAAGTTTGAGGATGTATCATATGTTTTTCCATCAGTTTAATATATAAAAGATATAAAAAACATAAACAAGACTTTAAAAAAACCATTAACCACTATGCTGTCATATGGAATCATCCCCAAAACATCCCCAATAGGACATGTGTAGAGTGATTTGCCTTTTCACTAAATAACCAAGACTGAAAAAAACAAAATAGTTTAATATATAAAAGATATAAAAAACATAAACAAGACTTTAAAAAAACCATTAACCACTATGCTGTCATATGGAATCATCCCCAAAACATCCCCAATAGGACATGTGTAGAGTGATTTGCCTTTTCACTAAATAACCAAGACTGAAAAAAACAAAACTTTGAGTTCTCTGTGCTTTTTTGTAGTTGTTTTGCAACAGTTTTATGTCACCCTGTCAGTGATAATCGGAGAAGGCAATGGCACCCCACTCCAGTACTCTTGCCTGGAAAATCCCATGGATGGAGGAGCCTGGTGGGCTGCAGTCCATGGGGTCACTAAGAGTCGGACATGACTGAGCGGCTTCACTTTCACTTTTCACTTTGATGTACTGGAGAAGGAAATGGCAACCCACTCCAGTATTCTTGCCTGGAGAATCCCAGGGACGGAGGAGCCTGGTGGGCTGCCATCTCTGGGGTCGCACAGAGTCGGATACGACTGAAGTGACTTAGCAGCAGCAGTAGTCAGTGATAATTCATTACAGTTATTAATTGCCCCCTTTTCTCCTTATTCCCTCACTTCTAATTTGTGTCCTTTTCTGTGTCCTTAAATCATCTTAGAACCATGCTTTAAAAAAAAAAACAGACACAGTTCAGCACTGTTTCTGTGTGTCTTTGAATCACTGATTTTTGCCTATTCTGGACAGCTTTTTTTTTAAACCCCTTAATTTGGGGTCATGGGGTCATGTTTTGGATAGCTGAGGATGTCAGCTCCATGATATCTGGAGACACACAGTACTTGGGTTAGCAACTGGATGTCTTGATGACATTGGTAACTGAGTTCAATGTTATATTAACCCTTGTTCTAGGGGTGAGTTTTAACTTGAGGTCTCCAGACCGTTCAAGATGCCCACAGTCTATCAATAGGCTTCGGGGAATTTGTGACGTCACTGAAATTGTGTGCAAATGTCATAGTAGTAATAGTAGTTCAGTCCCTCAGTCGTGTCTGACTCTTTCCATGAATCGCAGCACACCAGGCCTTCCTGTTCATCACCATCTCTCAGAGTTCACTCAGTTGCTTTCTAAGGCCCACTTGACTTCACATTCCAGGATGTCTGGCTCTAGATGAGTGATGGGCTTTTGCATATGTGCATTCTCCGGGAGAGAGTATTCATAACTTTTATTCATTATTCAAGTGGATTCCTGACACAAGAGGACTCAGAACCACTGGTAAGCAGCATTTGGAAGCCTGACACTGGAGAGCCTAGAAACCTGAATTCTAGACCTAGTCTCTCAACAATCTTCCCATCCCCCTAGGAAGCTGGGAAGCCATTTGACTGAGGTTCCTTTGACTTCATTTCATTCTCTACAAAAGTGTTTGCCAGTGAGAGGGTATAAGGTGAAACGTCTCTACTTGCAGTGGGACATGTGTGTGTGCTCAGTTGTGTCTGACTCTTTGCAACTGCATGGGTGATAGCCCACCAGGCTCCTCTGTCCATAGGATTTTCCAGGCAAGATTACTGGAGTAGGTTGCCGTTTCCTTTTCCAACTTGCAATAGACATCATTGCAAATAAGTACTCCCATACTTCGCTTGTAATTTGAAATTGTATCTGTGAAAATGAGCATTCCACCTTCCTAAGGAATGGAATAAGCTTCCACTTGGAGTCCTCACCGGATTCTTTAGTGCTGCTCTTGGGAAGCAATCTTCCATCGTGTCTGGGGAACATGTTCTGACCTGTTCTCAAAGATGTCTGTAGTGAGCAGTTTTGGAAGATAATGACTCTTGTTGGGGCAAAAGACAGGTTTTATTTATTGTTCCCTGTAATAATCTCTGCCTCCAGGGCAAAGTTTGGGTGGATCTACTTGCAGTCTATTATAAAAAACTGGGGATCCCTAAGCTTGGGGTTCCTCAATGGTGACACAGAAGTACTGAGTTTACTGCATCAGTCCTTGTGGTATGTAGGAGGCCAAAAGATGGATTCAGATATGAAGCTCATGCTGGTTGCTGTGTTGAGTAATAATAACAGAGTCCTCCATCTCTGATCCAGGAGTCTCCTAGCTTTTGCCAGCATCCGTGAAAGTGTGGCAGGCTAACTCTTAGCTTATGAGTAAAATCTCAAGATTCTTCAAAGTTCTTAACACCACTATTATAATGTCTGTCCTTCATTTTAAAATACTTCAGGAATGAGACGCTGTGTGAGTTACAGGAAGTCATAGCTCAGGTGCAGGCTCCAGTGGAAACGCAGGGTATGAAGCTCATGCTGGTTGCTGTGTTGAGTAATAATAACAGAGTCCTCCATCTCTGATCCAGGAGTCTCCTAGCTTTTGCCAGCATCCGTGAAAGTGTGGCAGGCTAACTCGTTAGCTTATGAGTAAAATCTCAAGATTCTTCAAAGTTCTTAACACCACTATTATAATGTCTGTCCTTCATTTTAAAATACTTCAGGAATGAGACGCTGTGTGAGTTACAGGAAGTCATAGCTCAGGTGCAGGCTCCAGTGGAAACGCAGGGATACTAGTACACATGTTGCTGTTGTTGTTTTAATTTGAATGTCTTATTTTAAGTGAAAGTGTTAGTTGCTCAGTCATGTCTGACTCTTTGTGACCCCATGAACTGTAGCCCACCAGGCTCCTCTGTCCATAGAATTCTTCAGGCCATGCCCTCCTCCAAGGGATCTTCCCAATCCAGGGATCGAACCTGGGTCTCCTGCATTGCAGGCAGATTCCTTACAGTCTGAGCCCTGGAGTATACTGGAGTATAACCAGCTGACTAACAACGTAAGGGTTTCAGGTGCACAACAAAGCAAACCCAGACACACATACACACGTATCCAATCTCTCGCCAACTCCTTTCCCATCCAGGCTGCCACACAACATTGACCAGAGTTCTCTGTGCTCTCCAGCAGGTCCTTGTTGGTTATCCATTTTAAATACAGCAGTGTAGTACACGTTTTGTTATCCGTATCTTGACCAACACAAGAAGCCTCACCCATGGTCAGAAATGGATTTTTAAAGGTGAAATAGGTGTCTTATTAATGAGCAGGATAAATGTTAAAAATGGACTCTCGTTGGTGAAATTAAAGGTGTTCAAGATTGTGGATTGGCTAAAAGAGATACTCTCTGTCTTCACATAAAAGGATTTAAACAGCCATCTAGGCACATATCCCTTATTGTAAGTCTGAAAGATATCTAAAATATTTAACAACCAAAATGTCATAGGCCCTGACTAATCCTAACTAAAATAAATGCTGGAGTAGGCTCCCGAGGGGCCTTGACCGGCCAAGCAGCAGCCTTTTCATCCCTGGGAATGAGGCAAGGATTCCCTAGGGTTCTCAGGGGAGGGAGGGGAGCATGGGGTACTTGGAGAACTTGGGGACAGTGGCTGTATTTTAGTATTGTTAACAATGAAAACAGCTTCCCTGGTGGTCTGGTGGTTAAGAACCCACCTGCCAATGCAGGGGACTCGGGTTCAGTTTCTGATCCAGGAAGATCCCACCTGCCTCAGAACGACTAAGCCAGTGAGCCACAACTACTGTGCCCACGTGCCTAGCGCCCGTACTCCACATCAAGAGAAACCACCGCAGTGAGAAGCCCACGCACCCCAGAAAGACCCAATGCAGCCTAAAATAAATGAAAGTTTAAAAAACAAAACAATGAGAACAGCTTTACTGAAACACTCTGCCACATCCACTCTGCCCTAAGAAAGTCAGCCAAAGTCTGACCACCCATAAGACTCTGTTTCTTGTCTCTGGTTCAGAGGATTTTTGGTTACTTGTTACCAGAAGGAACAGAATCTGTCCCTGAACCTTGCATTTGCTTCCAGTGGTTCTTTGGTGCAAGATGGTAGCCCAGTCACTTAAAACGATAGGGAGCTAGGATTTAACTAGCTCTTGGAACAGGTTGGTGAGCTGGTTTGCGCCTGCTTTTTGATAAATGTTTAAGTGTCTGTATGTGTCACAGGATGCGGTCTGAGACTTGCTTTCATTATAACTTGGAAATGAAGTCGTTGGACGGTAGCTATACCTCACCGTCCCTCTCTCATTTTCAGCAGGGGTGGGTTGTAATTTACCAGGGTCTCAAGGTTGTGCTTGACCAAATTGGATTAAGCCTGTTCCCAAGGGCTACCTTACAAGCAAGGAGCGATCATCAAGGAAAACCTTTTGGACCGAGGGCAGCTCCCCGAGATCAAAGAAGGCCCGGTTGCCGCACATTTCCATTTCAGTGGATACGGAGACTATACGCAGAGGCTGCTCAGTGCCGGTGAAAGCGTGACAGGTGTGAACAGGGGAGGGGTAGATAGAAATACTGTCAGGATGGAAACCAGCACCTCTTCTCATGGGACTGTTGGAAAATTGGCCGCAGCCACAGGCCAAGCTGGGAAGCAGCAATTAGAGAGAGCCTGGGTCCTTTCACACTCTTTGGGGCCGGCCATGAGACAGAGGGGCTGAATTTCAGGTAGTTTCAGCCTTTATAAATAGCAGCTACAGACAGAAACCAAAGGATCATCTTTATCGCCTACACTGAATAAGGCCCCGCTGGTTATCTCCACCACCCCCACGTGGAGATGGGATTCTGTGTCAGTTCACAGCGTGAGCACAAAGACCAGCAGGTACACACACTCTGTGTAGGAGCCAGTGTGTGTGCCTTATCGTCTTAACAGCGGCGTTATCTCTAGTGGAACTTTTTAGGATGGATTTGGGGCTAAGGGGCAAGAATTAATAACAACCATGCCAACAGAGACTCTGCCAGCCAGACTGGACAACACATCCACCATTTTTATGGGTAAATTATGCAACTATATAGCAACATAACCATCCACCGGGCAGGCCATGGAACAGAGGTCCATCTGATGGCTGTAATCTTAAGGATTCAGATGCCGCTCCACTCTCCCTACTTTTCTGCCACATAAAGTGAAGTTTAATCACATTTCCGAAGGCACCAGGATAGTTTTATTTCTCTTGCTCCGCCTCTGTATTGCAGGGACGCTGTGAAGGCAAGGCATATCAGCCTCTGCTTTCGTTGGTTTATGTGATTCTGGCAGGGATTTCAGGATAAGATGAGGCAAGGCCCTGATCTAGCGTAGAGTTTAGGAGGAAGGACCCTGGATGGATCTGATGAGCACATCTGGTGTGGTGCACAAGGGGAACTCCCTGAAACTCAGGTGTGAGTGGAAGTGAAGAAACACTGGTTCCCAGGCAGCCACACCTAGTACAGTCACCCGGGTGTCTGGTTCTCAGATCTTCCTTTTTCTCTGATGGACCCATAATGTAGTATTTAAAATCTCCAGGGCTTCCCTGGAGGCCCAGTGGTTAAGAATCTGCCTGCCAACGTAGGAGACACAGGTTCAGTCGCTTATCTGGCAGCATCCCACATGCCACGGAGCAGCTAAGCGCGTGAGCTGCAACTGCTGAAGCACAAGAGCTCTAGAGCACAAGAGAAGTCACCGCAATGAGAAGCCTGTGAGCTGCAGCCTGGAATAGGCCCTGCCCCCCAGCTAGAGAAAGCCTGCACGTAGCAACGAAGACCCAGCAGACAAACAAAATTTTTAAAAAGTAAAATGAAAAATAAAATCTCCAGGTGCTCAAAAAAAATTTTTTTAAAGCTTACAGTCCAAATACACACTCTGATATTATAACTTACCAAGGTTCCAGGAAGTATTCACAATAAAAAGAATAGTAATAATCAGTTCAGTTCAGTCGCTCAGTTGTGTCCGACTCTTTGCGACCCCATGAACCGCAGCACGCTAGGCCTCCCTGTCCATCACCAACCCCTGGAGTCCACCCAAACCCATGTCCCTCAAGTCGGTGATGCCATCCAGCCATCTCATCCTCTGTCGTCCCCTTCTCCTCCTGCCCTCAGTCTTTCCCAGCATCAGGGTCTTTCCCAATGAGTCAGCTCTTCTCATCAGGTGGCCAAAGTATTGGAGCTTCAGCTTCAACATCAGTCCTTCCAATGTACACCCAGGACTGATCTCCTTTAGGATGGACTGGTTGAATCTCCTTGCAGTCCGAGGGACTCTCAAGAGTCTTCTCCATCACCACAGTTGAAAAGCATCAGTTCTGCGCTCAGCTTTCTTTATAGTCCAGCTCTCACATCCATACATGACTACTGGAAAAACCATAGCCTTGAGTAGATGGACCTTTGTTGGCAAAGTAATGTCTCTCCTTTTTAATATGCTGTCTAGCTTGGTCATAACTTTCCTTCCAAGAAGTAAGCATCTTTTAATTTCCTGGCTGCAGTCACCACCTGCAGTGATTTTGGAGCCCAGAAAAATAAAGTCAGCCACTGTTTCCACTGTTTACCTCTCTATTTGCTATGAAGTGATTGGACCAGATGCCATGATCTTCGTTTTCTGAATGTTGAGCTTTAAGCCAAATTTTTCAGTCTCCTCTTTTACTTTCATCAAGAGGCTCTTTAGTTCTTCACTTTCTGCCATAAGGGTTAGTAATAATACTAGCTAGTAATAGCTAGCTTTTCTCCCTGGCTGTATAGTTTGGGCTCAGTACAGCTGCTCTTCTGGGTGTGCTGCCTTTTCATGAGTTTGAGCATCTGTGCAAGTGTGGGACCTCCGAAATGTACTTTCTGGTAAATCCCTAAGTTGATGATGACTAGCACTGTTTCCCTGGAGTAGGGCATGGCAACCCACTCCAGTATTCTTGCCTGGAGAATCCCCATGGACAGAGGAACCTGGTGGGCCACAGTCCATGAGGTTGCAGAGTCAGACATGACTGAGCCGCTAAGCACAGCACAGCACTGTTTCTATAGGAGGCAGTAAATAGTACCTGCGAGAACTTTTTTTCTTTGTTCCCCAGCTCCTCACCCTAAAGGTGAAGCTAAAAACATTTCTTTGGGAACAAGAGAGATACAACAGAGCAAATTAAAATTATGGCTCTTTAATGAAATCTTTGTGGGAATCCAGAAGAGAAATGCATGCCACTGGATAGAATAGAATCAGTGTGTAACTCAGGAAGGGTTTTCCCCCTAAAATCTGAGACTCGTAAAACTCTACTGAGACTCTACTCTCGTTTGAGTAGAGAGCTTACACAGCAGTCAGTTACCCATCATATACTCGTCTAGACAGCCCGGGCCTCACCCCCACTCTGGCTACAGAATGAATGAAGATGTGCTGTAATTTACAAGGCTGGTATTTTCCTATCAAAATTGACTGTAACATATCTCCTTAAACATGGTGCAATTCTGAGTGCTTTGCAGATACATATCTTGTCTTTTCCAGAAAGTAAATCTCTGCTCCCTTGGCCATGCAGGTTATGAAGATACCTTAATGCATAGCTTGAGTGTATCAGCTCTTACCAATGGACACATGTACATCGCATTCTCTCTACATTCCTGGTTGCCTCCTTGGAGGAGACAGGGCAAACAAAGAAGGTGTGGAGTCTTTTAAGGGTTTCTTGCCTCCTCTAATACGTTGAAGTGGCTCCAGTGTTCCACACTAGACCCTTGTACACTTAGGTATCCTGTGTGTTGGGACATAAAGGATATCATTCAACTCTCCGGAGAGTTCCAATCCAACGGTCCAGTCTCCTAAACCTAGAAATTAAGGGGCAGGAGAGGTAGAAAGATATAGTCAGCCTGGTTCATTAAGGTCCAGAGCAGCAAGTTCTTGAGGAGAGAGACTGGGTCGGTTCACTGAGCTGCGGTTCTGGAGACTGAAGGCATCAACGTGGGTGCTGCTGCCTGGGACGCTCTGTGTGCAGACTCGGTGCCGAATCTTTAGGCTGGGCTGGGTTCTACCGTTTCACGTGCCTCCACACTGCCTGGCTCAGAGGTTAAAGCGTCTGCCTCCAATGCAGGAGACCCAGGTTCAATCCCTGGGTCGGGAAGATCCCCTGGAGAAGGAAATGGTAACCCACTCTAGTATTCTCGCCTGGAGAATCCCATGGACAGAGAAGCCTGGTAGGCTACAGTCCACGGGGTCGCAAAGAGTCAGACACGACTGAGCAACTTCACTCACTCACTCCACACTGTCTACTCTTTGGGGAATTACCCATGAGGAACCCCATTCCTGAGATCTGCTTGTGAGCAGCGCCCCTGGAGCACATCTCAGGAAGTGCAGTATAAGTGGGGCTCTGAAGTCGTGTCCAGGATGGGCGTATCCTCAATATGGGTTATTGCTTCCGGTTACAAACAGAAACAAGCCGGGAGCCTTCAGAAGAACCCCACCTCACAAACTTTCTTCCCTCGGCCTTTTTACTTTTACATTTTTTGCCCAGCAATCAAGTTTGGGCTCTGCTTGTCTCTTTTCAGACACACGTGCTATTTTAACTATTAAAAGTTTGAATCAAAGCTTTTGTATTTTTTTGGTCAAATGTTTAAACTCTATTTATTTGGGGCGGGGGGAGGGCAACACTTTTGTCTGGTAACTTCACAAAAGAACACATGGAATCAGTACCATGACAGGTTCTTTTTGTTCTTGGTTTGCATGCACAGGTAGACTAGATGGTCTGAATAGGAAGAGGTAGGAAAGAATTTATTCAAGAGGAAAAACACCTCCCAAACTTCTGCCCATGGTATTTAAGGACACAAAAGTTTTTTCCTCTGTCTACTGACCCTCCCACTTTCCTACCTTCGTTATTTGTACAGCAAAAGGGTCGAAATCTAATATGCCTGCTTCTTCTCTACACAAACTTTGCATTAACACCTTAACTTGCTGAAAAGTTTAAAATATCACAGATGAAAGATGTCCTGCCTTGATAAATGAAGGCAGTTAGCTTATATACCAGGCTGGGAACTCAGCAGTGATCTGGTGAGGAGAGAAATAAGCTGGAAACCAGCAAGGCTCAAGTTCAAATGCAGAGCAGAGTCAGGCTGAGTACACAAGGGAGTTTGGTCAGCCTGCAGGACTAGCTGAAGGATCCTGGTTTATGTTCAAATGAGCAGTACTGCGCACAGTAGGAGGTGCTGTGGCAAAGTTTCTGGGTACTGAATGAGGATGGCCCAGTGGCCTCCCGTCAGACTACTAGCAGTTGGCAAGCAGAGAGGAGCTGAAATATGACCCACACCTGGAGCCCTAAGTCAGCTAAAATATGACCCACACCTGGAGCCCTTACCCGCTACCCTCAGGCCACGGCAGGTCAGAAACATCCACTTTGGGAGCGTGTTTATGGTAAGCGATTGCTCAGGAAAAATCAATGATCTGAATTGATCAAGTAAATGTATTGGATCTCACTCCCCCTCATTCTCTAGGGGGATGAGGTCGACAAGAGAGTGACAGATTGGTTCCGCTGGCTCCAAAATTGAGAATGCTAGATCTGTAAAGTGCAAGTCTTTAATAACTAAAATAGTGCCCGGTAGACACAGGCATATGGAGTCTTCTAAGAACACTGGTAAATGCAAAGATGCGTCATACAGCTTATTTCTGCACATGTAAGTTCTGGCAAAGACGTACTACCTGACAACTGGGGGAAATTTTAATGTGGATCTTCCTAAAACATATCTGAGCACAGGAAAAAGTTTTGCAGTTCAAGTTCAAGCTCCATCACTGATTTGAGATACTGGGCCATTGACTTATCTTGCATGCAGCACAGGGTCCTCATCTTCAAAATGGGAATGACAGATTTGTTTCTCTAACTTCCTGAAGGCATCATAGGCAAAAATGGTTACATGAGATGCTGCTTCTAAACTGTTTAGCACCTGCTTCACAGGCTGTCCACAACTGCTATGATATAATTGTTAATTTCAGATCTCTATTCTCAGCACTAATATTGTGTCTGATATCCACCAATGTGTATTGATTGTCTGCTGTGCTCCAGACAGCATCATATTGAGCACTTGGATATAGGGGCAGACGGGCAGTCACATGGTAGACACTAAAACAGTAAGCAAACAATTGAATGAATAAATACAGTTCCTCAAAAGGTGAACTGATCGTTGAAATTTCATTTTTATTTGTAGTAAGCAGGGTTAATTTTTTCACATTTATATATTTATTTCTGTGTCCTGTGCTCAGTCGCTCAGTCCTGTCTGACTCTTTGTGACCCTATGGACAGACTGTAGCCTACCAGGCTCTTCTGTCCATGGAATTTTCCAGGCAAGAATACTGAAGTGGGTTGCCATTTTCTTCTCCAGGGGATTTTGCCCACCCAGGGATCAAATCTTTGTCTCCGGAGTTTCCTGCGTTGCAGAAGGATTCTTTACCACTGAGTCACCGGGAAAGCCTCCTTATTTATATATATTTGGCTGCAGTAGGTCTTCGTTGTAGCATGCAGGATCTTTTTATTTTTAATTTTTTTCAGTTGTGACATATGGGATCTAGTTCCCTGACCAGGAATTGAATCTGGACTCCCTACATTGGGAGCATGGAGTCTTAGTCACTGAACCACCAGGGAAGTCCCAAGGCTGGGCTCTTTGTACCTTTTCTTCTGTCTCTTACTAACAGAAGATGCACTAAAAACTAAGTTGAAAGTGAA
>SJYC01051102.1:0-23399 GCA_006408675.1 Madoqua kirkii | reverse complement strand
ATGGAGTCTTCTAAGAACACTGGTAAATGCAAAGATGCGTCATACAGCTTATTTCTGCACATGTAAGTTCTGGCAAAGACGTACTACCTGACAACTGGGGGAAATTTTAATGTGGATCTTCCTAAAACATATCTGAGCACAGGAAAAAGTTTTGGAGTTCAAGTTCAAGCTCCATCACTGATTTGAGATACTGGGCCATTGACTTATCTTGCATGCAGCACAGGGTCCTCATCTTCAAAATGGGAATGACAGATTTGTTTCTCTAACTTCCTGAAGGCATCATAGGCAAAAATGGTTACATGAGATGCTGCTTCTAAACTGTTTAGCACCTGCTTCACAGGCTGTCCACAACTGCTATGATATAATTGTTAATTTCAGATCTCTATTCTCAGCACTAATATTGTGTCTGATATCCACCAATGTGTATTGATTGTCTGCTGTGCTCCAGACAGCATCATATTGAGCACTTGGATATAGGGGCAGACGGGCAGTCACATGGTAGACACTAAAACAGTAAGCAAACAATTGAATGAATAAATACAGTTCCTCAAAAGGTGAACTGATCGTTGAAATTTCATTTTTATTTGTAGTAAGCAGGGTTAATTTTTTCACATTTATATATTTATTTCTGTGTCCTGTGCTCAGTCGCTCAGTCCTGTCTGACTCTTTGTGACCCTATGGACAGACTGTAGCCTACCAGGCTCTTCTGTCCATGGAATTTTCCAGGCAAGAATACTGAAGTGGGTTGCCATTTTCTTCTCCAGGGGATTTTGCCCACCCAGGGATCAAATCTTTGTCTCCGGAGTTTCCTGCGTTGCAGAAGGATTCTTTACCACTGAGTCACCGGGAAAGCCTCCTTATTTATATATATTTGGCTGCAGTAGGTCTTCGTTGTAGCATGCAGGATCTTTTTATTTTTAATTTTTTTCAGTTGTGACATATGGGATCTAGTTCCCTGACCAGGAATTGAATCTGGACTCCCTACATTGGGAGCATGGAGTCTTAGTCACTGAACCACCAGGGAAGTCCCAAGGCTGGGCTCTTTGTACCTTTTCTTCTGTCTCTTACTAACAGAAGATGCACTAAAAACTAAGTTGAAAGTGAAAAATCCCTCAGTCGTGTCCAGCTATTTGTGACCCCATGGACTATAGAGTCCATGGAGTTCTCTAGGCCAGAATACTGGAGTGGGTAGCCTTTCCCTTCTC
Source organism: Madoqua kirkii (assembly GCA_006408675.1). NCBI lineage: Eukaryota > Metazoa > Chordata > Mammalia > Artiodactyla > Bovidae > Madoqua > Madoqua kirkii. The sequence goes on along the minus strand of SJYC01051102.1, from coordinate 22,194 downwards.
CAGGGGATCTTCCCAACCCAGGAATCGTCTCCTGCATTACAGGTAGATTCTTTACCAACTGAGCTGCCAATTTGAGACACCCTAGAAAAAGTCAGCCACACCTCTCCCACTCACCTTCTTCCTGGGGCTGCCATGGAACACAGCCAGGGCACCTTTTTCCATTGAATGTGCAGGTGGCTGAGGTTTGCTGCTTTCTGTCCCATTAACCTCTTTTTTATCTGTCCAGAATAGCATCCTCCATTGCTGAAAGCAGTGATTTGCCAACCCGGTGGGCTTGGAGTCCTGTTTGATGGAGCATTACAGAGAGCAAAAGAGAATGTTTAAAGGGATTTGCTCCTCTAATTTCCTGAAAAGATCACAGACAAAGCTTGCCCTCTAGTAAAATACTTTGTGTTTGCACTATAATAACAAGAATTTATTGCCACCACAGGGGAAAGGAGAGGCCAAGGAAAAATAGTCCCCTATTTCCTGGTTTTCCTTTGTTTCCATTACTACTCATGACTACCGTGCTGTTTAAAGCATATAAACTTAAACAGCTGCTCTTTCCTAATAGCCTAATGTACTCAGAAAGACTTTTTCTATTACTGTAAAACACAGTGCTAATTTCTTATTATTGAGCATGTGGGTTTTACTATGGGAGGACTCATGCTCAGGAAGAAGAAAAATCTTTCTTCTTTGGAGAAGTTCAAGATACATTTACATTGATAGTTTCATGCAAAAAATTCCTTTCTATATCTAGTTAATTTTGTTAACTGAATTTCAGCAGACATATATGTAGACTATGCAAGGAATGAGTTCAAGAGAGTGCAATTGATGTGAGCGATACTTAAGAATCAGTCTTGCTAGAATATAAGCCTTTGAAACCAAAGATGCTATCTATTTTGCTCCCCCGGGGTCTCCTGTAACATTGTAACACATAGAGTGGGTGCTCAAGATTTACCTATGGATGCTGACTATCTCAGCAACTGGCATGCTGCAGTCCACGGGGTCCAGAGTCGGACACGACTGAACAACTAACTGTTGAATATCTCACATCTCTGTATGCCAGCTTAGATGAACATTTGAAGAGGACGTCTTCAGGCTTCTAGCTCTCAAACTCTGGAGGTGCTCACACCCAACCCCATCTCTTGCTTACACGAACAGTGGCATCCCCATCTCTTACTTGAACAACACTTTGAAAAAGTGTTGCTCAGTCGTGTCCGACTCTTTGCAACCTCATGGGCTATAGCCCAGCAGGCTCCTTTGTCCATGATGTTCTCCAGGCAAGAATACTGGAGTGGGTTGCCATTTCCTTCTCCAGGGGATCTTCCCAACCCGGGAACTGAACCCGTGTATCTTGCATTGGCAGGTGGATTCTTTACCACTGAGTCACCTGGGAAGCCCAAACAATACTTGAACAAGACGCAAATTTGCCTACGTTTCTCCATTACATTCCCATCCCCATGGAGCACATACACTGTTCCTGGCCTCTCACATTCATCTTTGGCTAAACCCTGCTCATCTGCCAGGTCTCAGCTTAAATTTCATTTCTACTTTAAGGCTCTCCGTCACACAACCTCACTATATAAAATTCCTTATGATTTGCTATCTTAGCATCCTGGATGTTTGTTCTTCAAAGCACATATCACAGTTATCATATAAATATCTGAGTGCATGTGTGCTAAGTCGTTTCAGTCGTGTCCAACTCTGTGTGACCCCCATGGACTATATGTAGCCCACCAAGCTCCCCTGTCCATGGGATTCTCCAGGCAAGGATACTGGAGTGGGTTGCTGTACCCTCCTCCAGGGGATCATCCCAACCCAGTGATCAAACCCACGTCTCTTATGTCTCCTGCATTAGCAGTAATACTCCCTTGATGAGATGATGGCCTCTTGATCCTGGGAACTGTATTTATCATTTTCCAAAGTAGACTCCTAGCACACAATGCGTCCTAGTTAGAGTGGTCACTTAAAAATATTTGTTGAATTAATGGATGAATGAGAGAGAGAAAGTGGGAAGAAGGGAATAAAGAATCAGGGGATGGATGACTTAGTGTTTCTTTGAAGTAAAGTGAAGTTGCTCAGTCGTGTCCGACTCTGCAACCCCATGGACTGTAGCCTACCAGGCTCCTCTGTCCATGGGATTTTTCAGGCAATAGTCCTGGAATGGGTTGCCATTTCCTTCTCCAGGGGATCTTCCCAACCCAGGGATTGAATCCGAGTCTCCCGAATTGTAGACAGACGCTTTACCATCTGAGCCAGTTTGTCTAAATTTTATTGACACCTCTAGACCTTAGCATACTGATCTTGACCATTGTTTTGCTTCTCAAAAGATGAGTGTGTGTGTGTGTGTGTGTGTGTGCACATGTGGTATATGTACTTATATGTTTTTTTAAGTTAGATTAAGGGTTGGCCATATTTCTACATAATCCAGAATAACCAGAATGAATCCATATTGATTTAATAATGATTTACCTTATGAATTACCTAGCAAATGAAAACCTGTATATCTGAAATAGAGGAATAATTTTCTTTTAAATCACACTGAATGTTTGTTGCTCATTTTGGATCTTAGCCAGTTGCTAAATTTAAACCACAAAATGTGTAAATCATGCACATAAACTAGGATCTATGTGTGGTTAGTGGCAGTACTGTGTAACATCCACAAACACTTTCAACAGTGGCACACTTCTTAAGTACCTTTTTTTTTTTTTGGCCTCACCCCACAGCATGTGGGATCTTAGTTCCTTGAGCAAGTGTGACCTGCAGTGGAACTGTGAGTCTTCACCACTGGACTGCCAGGGAAGTCCCTTCTTAGTACCTTTATCTGCTACCCTGCTTTTCCATTTTCATCTGATAGTTGGTCTGATGAGTTGACTATACGTTTTATAGCACAAATAAGGAATGTTGCTTATGTTGCTCCATAAACATAGCAATTATTAGGAATGACATACACACCCTTATCAAGACAAGGAGTTAATTGGCCTCAGGAAGATGGTGGCTCAAGGAGGATGTGCTGAAGGCTCCATCTTGATTCTTGAGTCTTTCAGGGAAGGGCAGGACTTGGGTGGGTAGGTAGATATAGGAGTTAAGCCTCCGACAGCCAAAGAAACTTCACAGAACCTTATCATAATAAGGAAAAATAAGAAGGACTGTGTTCCTTTGCTCTTGTCTGAATCAGTGGTATATCTACTTTTCTATCCTACAGCATTGCTGTTATCGCCTATTAGTTACAGGAGGGTTTTTTGGTAGAGTCTTTCACTCTAGCATTATTTTTCAAATGGATCACCTCCTTAGAGTGGCCCCTTTGCAAAAGCTGTATCTATATTTAGGACTGCATCTCTATTTTGAAGTTTTTTTCTAAGGTACCTCATTATGCATACGAGTTTGGGTGATTTAAACCAGAACTAATACCTTCATCTCTCCTATCCTGATGGCTGCTATTCTTCCTTTTCTTCAGCCGTGGGAGTGAGCATCGCAGCTGGGGAGAATTGGTTTCTGTCCCTTAGCTAGCAGGAGACATAGGCCTTGAGGTCTTTTCTGAAATGCAGACAATCACACTGGCTCTCTCACATCCTGAGATAACTTTCAACCCTTATTATCATTTGAGTGAGACTGTATTTCTAAGGAGGATTTCAGTTTCACTTTGGCACACCAGGAGCCCACACCTGGGGAGAAACAACAGAGCCTCCTGTAAAATCAGCCTGACCTGTGCCTGCTTTCTCTCCTTCTCTTGTGTCCCTAGGTAAGTGTGAAATCGGCTGGGCCTACTACTGCACAGGAGGAGGGGCTGCCGCCGCCATGCTGCTTTGCACATGGCTGGCTTGCTTCTCAGGCAAGAAGCAGAAACAGTACCCCTACTGAGATGGAGCCGCCCAGCGCAGACAGAGGAGAAGATGGGCCACAGGGACCCAGAGGGACCGAAGCGTCCAGCTACTCTCAACCGGCGGAAGAGTGCTTCTAAACCATACGATGCAAATGAAATGAAACCCAATGGAATCAGAAACAGCTTACCACATGGAAGGGTTGTGCAAGATTTGCAAAAGAAATGTAGAGCATGGAATGATACAGAAAAATGGACCAAAGGCTAAAAATATTGCAGGGTGTTGGGTGTTTCTATTCCATGGAGTATTATTGCTATAGAACACATACACACACAAAACAAATCTATATATGCAAATAAGGGTTTTTTTTTTTTTAGGATGATGACTCAGAGAATCAAAAGGGCTAGTAGAAACAGTATTATGTTAGGAAGCAGGGCAACCCAAAAAGGTTCCCAGTAAGTCATGGCACTTTTGAAAGCACACGAGCATATACAGACATACCCATGCAATACACATGCCCAAACACAGACATTTCATGGCTGCACAGACTGTACAAGATGTTTAGTGGTGCATTACTCCTCTGTTTTCTTTTTAATACACATTTAAAATACAGTATTATCACTTTATAAAGCATACAGTAAACCTAATCAATGGACCAATAAGCCACTTTATCAGTATTTTGTATACCCTGCATAAACTCTTTACGCCCTCAACATGTCTTCAGTGTTTATGCAGACCTTTAGAATTAAGCCTTTGTATTTCAATATTATTAAAAAAAAATATGCAATATTTCTCTGAGTAGTTTCTGCTGTAATATTCTTAGGAAGTAAAGGAGTGACTTTCTGTCCATCATAGGAGAGAATTCAGTTGAAGACGAGAGAGAAAGGAAAGACATTTTCCAGTCATTAGATCTTGTTTTCTTTCATCCATTATTGTACTGTGCTGTACCACATTTATTCCAATATTCGTTTTGTAAAATGTAAAAAAGTGCTATTTTGTTTGTATTTGAAAAGCTCTGTGAATAAATTTTCTCTTTGATCAATAGCTCAATGTGTCATAGAGTGTTATAATTCAGTTATGGGGTTTGCTTCTTAATATCCTAAAGGTAGCCTTTCAACTCTGACAGTTCTGTAAATTTTTCATTTTATTTTTGGGCCTTCTATTCATTCACTCACTAGTCATCCAACCAGGCATGCTTCTTGGCACACAAGGTACTAAAGGTAAACTGAAGGTTGCCCAGTCATGTCCAACTCTCTGTGGACATAGACTGTAGCCTGCCAGGCTCCTCTGTCCATGAAATTCTCCAGGCAGTTCTACCGGAATAGGTAGCCATTCCCGTCTCCAGGGGATCTTCCCAACCCAGGGGCTGAGCTTAGGTCTCCTGCATTGCAGGTGGATTCTCCACCAGATGAGCACCATTAAAGGTGGGTATGACATAACTCCTGCTTTCAACCTAAATTCTTTGCCACCAGAGTTCTAAGTGGCTGTACACTGCACTTCAGTCATGATCAAATCCTTATGAGAGAAGAATTTCATGTCTGTTTTAGATGAAGTTTGAAATCTGGGCAATATTTAGAAGGGATTGAAGGCAACAAAAACCAAGTCATGCTGACGGGGCTGACGACAGAGTGGTCTCAAGCTGGCCGTGACGTGCAGCCCCTCCGCTTTTATAAAAGGCTACCTTTCTTTGGTGTTTCTGTGCCAGGAGCAATGTCTTTCAGGCGTCTCGGCAATTCAGATCCTCTTACCCTCCTATTCCCAGCCTGAATCCTTGACTAGAGTGAAAGAGCTGCACCCTTTGACTTCCCCTTAAGAGAACCAACTCTTTGAAAAGCAAAGATTGGTTGATGGTTATTCTTCTATTAGGCAACGCTGAGTAAGCATGAAACCCTTAAAACTTCTGGTTCCACTGGTTTCCAAATTATATATTGTTCATATTTGGAAATTGGACATTCTGTTTACACATGTAAGTATATTTTTATTCCTTCAATGCATATTGAGCAATTTAACTTGAATATCCGAATATCACCCTTGCTTCTGGCACTTTTCATCATCCAAGGTGAGGACTGATGCTACCCGGGAAGAACAATACAAGATTTTGGCCAGTGACATTCTGGACTTTTTGAGGCTTTGTTGCTATGGAAAAAGTCACTCTGCTCTCAGATGCTTCTTTCATCCTGTGCTGAATGCCGTTTGATTGTGTCTCATTATCCACTGAACAGGGGCTTCTCCACTCTGTGGCTTCCTGCTGGGAGGAGACAATTGCACTTTGCTTCCTCAATTAGCCCATCATTTTCACATATTGCTAGTGCCTTTCAAATTTCTTTAACTGTAACTTCTTGTCAGAAGAGTATTACGACTTCCTAAACTCGCATCATCAAATTGGGAGTTCTCAATGGAATTCATTAAGGTCTAATTTCTTGGGCAGATTTAATGATAACATTGTCATTTTTATGTAATCTGCAGGGTTTTAGACATTAGCGAGCCTCCCTAGAATAAAAAGCTGATCACTCTGACATGATGAAGTCACTTGGCACAGGCTTATATTTCCAGTTCGGACTAGTTGTAATTTTTTTTTTTCTTTTTGGTTCAAGATGTCCCAGGGCTTAATGAGCAGCATCTGATGTATTAGGAATTATATAAAAAATCTAAATAATTTTTGTATTTTGATACTTATTTTCAAGTGAAAATCGCTCTAATGAAATAATAATAATAGCAATAATGATAAAATCTCTGAGAATTATCTACCACGGACTTCTTGCTGGTGTACATGTAAGGGACTGCGTTCAGAATCTCACAGATCGCAGGTAAGTGGCGGGGGAGGGGAGGAGGGTTTCCTTGTTTTTAAGGAAGAGAAAACAATGCTTAAAGAAGTTAATGATGGGACTGAATTGACCCTTCCACTTTTCAGCGTTTTCATTTGGGTAACAATTAGTTTTTGAGCTCCTGCTGCTTGCTAGGCATTCTGCAGGCGAGCTGAGTCTCTTGTCTCCCTATGGAGAGTAGCCCACCAGGCTCCTCTGTCCATGGGATTCTCCAGGAACGCATACTGGAGTGGGTTGCCGTGCCCTCCTCCCGGGGATCTTCCTGACCCAGGAATGGAACCCCTGCCTTTTAATGTCTCCTGCATTGGCAGGCAGGTTCTTTACACTAGTGCCACCTGGGAAGTCTGCGAGGCATTCTATTAGTATGTATAAAGCACTCCATAGAGTGCAACCCTTGCTCTAAGGGGGAAAGCGAACAGGAACATCAGCGGCTACATGTCCCGGGATGTCAACTGACTCCCAAACACAGGGAGGAAGTTCCTCCCAGGTAAAGAATTGTTTACCCTAATTTATTTATTAAAGATACATTTAAAAGATATAAGGAAAAGAAAGATGATAAGTAATGATTTTCTGCTCTTCAGAAACATCGTTAAGAAAACGGAAAGGTAAGCTGAAGACTGGAAGAGTCACCTATCTGGCAAAGAACTTACATTCAGAATATATTAGGAATAATAAAAAGACAACTCAATTTTTTGAATGGTCGAAATAAATGGAATATTTTACAAAAGAAGATATACACAAACGCCAGTAATCACGTTGAAAAGGTGGTGACCATCTGAAGAATATATATACATGTATAACTGAATCCCTGTGCTGTACACCTGAAACTAACCCAATATTGTAAATCAAGTATAATTCAACAAAAAAATAATTAAAAAAAAAAATAACTTTTTGCAGTCCTTCGTAATGGAATGAGTTTGTCAGAATGTTACCGAAAAAAGATTGTGGGTCTAACTGATCACCGCTCAAAAGCCAGCAACAGGCCAGGTTGGTGGAAAGCAAAGTTAAGTTTGCCTTGCTTCAGATGGGGACAGGGCTGGGGGTGGGGTGGGAGGAATAGGGTCTGGGGTGGAGGGAGGGTGGCAGACATCTCTCCAAAGGCCGACTCCTGTCCTGACTAGGGGAGAGAACATTCACAGACAGAGTTGGAGGGGAAGGACCACTTGCAGAAACAGCATAGTCGTCTCTGACAGCTCGAAATTGGTCATCAGTGGTGTGCCCAGCATCATCCTGGATGCTGTAGGTACAGTCAGCCTTTAGTTCCACAGTCCCTTTGTGCCCACTTCTTTGCAGTCCATTCTCGGAACTGGGGCAGCTCAGGTCGTGGGTGCCGCCTGGTCATCATGAAGTTAAATGTCTCCAGCTGGGGTTTTGGTCTCTATCAGAAAGCCCTCTATCAGAATATTATCTATGTCCTTGAGAAAGAACGAACGGTCCTTGCCTATACTTAACGACTACATTATTATTATTTAATCTCTTTTGACTATTTTCCATTGTTTCCGCACTTCTCTGATTAAACTTATTCTTTGACTAAAGTTTTCCACAGGCAAAGGCAGGCAAAGAACATGGTGAGGTGGTGGGGACGAGGACCGTAGGGCCTTGCTCCATTTCAAGAAGACCAAATGTGCAGGCACCCCTCTTGGATACAGGGTTTCCCTCATGTGGAGTGCGTCCCTCCAGGGAGCCTTCTTAGAAATGCTACCAATAGATCGTGATGACAGCTTTCAGCAAGCCTACAGGATTGATAAGAAACTGCCTTTCATCTGAAGAGTAATTTTTGAGGGGACAAAATTGTCCTAATTCCTCAGAGCACAGCAAGAGGTTGCCATGATCTGGCTCACTGCCCAAACACCTACCAACGGGGTCAACGAGAAAATAATTGATTTTTCCCTGGAGGAGTTCACCTCGTGTGGAAAAAGCAAATATTCTCATGATTCAGATCGTCTTTACTTTGGTATCCTGAGTGCCTGTGTCAATTTTTGTACACACAAGTGATCGTTAAAGAAAGCATTTAGATCTGAAAATAAATGCCAGTGATGAAAAATGAGAAGGTTTTTAATGTGAATGAGAACAGGGAAAAAACATCATTCTATCAGGCCATCTGTGGTCACGCTGAAGCTAAATTACTTCCATGAGCAATTGGATCTGGAAACTTCCTCTTCTATTTTTTTTTTCTTAACAATTTTCACATTCCACTTCTCTAGGATATGGGAAGGAACTGTTGCTTGTCCTGTTTTTGAAAATTGTGCTGTGTCTTCTACACAGGATTGTCTGATGCTTAGTTTGGCTCAGCCACAGTGTTTTCTTAGGGCCTCTGACATCCTGGTAGTTTTCTTTTAATTATTTATTCATTTAAAAAGTGTTTACTGATCACTTAGTATGTATCATATGCTCTAATAGCTTCACTGTTAACATATTTTCTATTTTACCATGGCCCTTAAGTTTCTCTGGGCTTCCCCAATGTCTCAGATGGTAAAGAATTTGCCTGCAATGTGGGAGACCTGGGTTTGATCTCTTGGTTGGGAAGAACCCCTGGAGAAGAGAATGGCAACTCAGTCCAGTATTCTTGCCTAGGAAATCCCATGGACAGGAGAAGCCTAGTGAGCCACAGTTCATGGGGTCTTAAAAGAGTGAGACATGAGTGTACAACTAACTCTTTCACTTAAGTTTCTCTATGCATTTAAATTCTTAAAATGAGTGCTCTTTGCCACAATCCTGTTAGCATATATTAGCCTATAATACCAATCATAGTATTTTTTGTAATGAGTGTTTAACTTGTAGCTCACATAGAAATAAGCTTCATAGGAGACATGTTTTATATGGGCTGTCTGTTTTAATGCACTCTTCTAGGATGAATTATTATTTGCCTGAGGGGAATTTTTAGTCATTAGTTTTCAAGCCACTTTACTGACAGACTCCAGGTCTTTAAGGAAGCCTTGGGGTTAAGCTAATAGAAAGAGATGAGTGGATTAAAGCTACTTATAACACAGGATTTACGTGCCCTTGTTTGGCTAAAGCTTCACACGTATGCCAGTGATTAAGACCTTCCAGCCCACAGTGCCCAGGAGTTTGAATGTTGATTCCACCATGTATCTGTTGTGTGACCTTGATCAAGTTTCCTTACCCTAGTTTCCTCATTTATGGCATCTGAATAATAGTCTTACTCTCTTAATGGAGTATTATGAAGATAACACAAAATAATCCATGGAAGAACTGTTGGTCCCTGTTTTCCACTGGAAGCTCAAAGGGAGGGTTCTTGCCAGTTTAGTTTGTCTTCTCTGTGATCCACTCACAGAGTGGAGGTCCTGTGAGGTCAGATAAGCTCAAGAATGCCTTCTTCCAAAACTCAGCTCTCTAGTCCTAAGTCTTCACGAGTTTATTTCTCTACATCGTTTTGCTTTCCTCCAGCTACCCTGAAACATGTTGGCTTTGATATTGCTGGCCCAGTTCTCTGAGAGTCGAAGCTGAGCTTTCTGAACCTTTATCTGTGTTCTCTCTGACACCTGCCTCCTCAGGGCTTTGCCCTTTGTCATGATGAGCAAGGGACTTTAAAGTCTTTGGGCAAGAGGAATTAAGTAAATTGCACAAAAATGACATATGGACAAATTTCAATTTGTGCAAAATGACATACAGAAAAGCTTTTTCACTGAGGCATTTTCGGAAAGAGCAGAAGTCTCGAAACAACTTAGATGCACATTGTTAGGGAACTCAAATAAATGATGGTACATCTGTAGGTGGAAAGCTATACAGCTATTTAAAAGCAGCGTTTCTGTACTGATACAGAAACAGCTTCAAGATCTAAGAGAAAAGAGCAAGACGCAGAAACTTTATACAGTATGCTAAAATTTCTGCAAACATTTTTAAAGGATATATGTGTATTTGCTTTATATCAATGGAATATTTCTAGAAAGATAAATAAAAGCAGATGATAATAGTTATCTCTGGATAAGAGACATGGGTAGGAGAAAACTTCCTTTAAGTGCCCTTCGTATTGTTAAACTTATGGCTATATTATCTATTGAAAAATAGCTATATTACCTATTTTATTTTTTAAAGATAAAATGTGGACTTTAAAAAAAAGTCTTTATTGAATTTGTTACAATATTGCTTTTGTTTTATATTTTGGCTGTTTGGCTCAGAAGCATGTGGGATCGTAGCTTCCTGACCAGGGATCAAACTCACATCCCCTGCATTGGAAGGTGAAGACTCAACCACTGGACCACCAGAGAAGTCCTCCCAATTTTCCTTTCTCAGTTGCACTGCTCAGCACATGGAACTTCCAGCCAGGGACTGAATCCATGCTCCCTGCAGTGGAAGCACAGAGTCTTAACATCTGGATCACCAGGGAAGTCCCCAAAATAATTGTAAAATAACACAAATGGTTTATTTAAAAATGTATAACCCAGCTATGAAAGGATGGATATGCCTATTGTCAAAATCTGTAGAAAATAACCTTTTCAATTCCATAGCCTATTAGAGTACACAGCCAGCCCCCAAATTTCTGCAGATCCCCAGTGGGGGGTGGGGGCATGTTTTCTGAGGCTACCTCTTACACAGCCAAATTCTGCTTTTGTCCTTAATTTCTTTGCCCCTAATATAAAACTCGGTGCTCTTTCTTGTTTTCTATAAAAGAAAATTACTCCCAGTAAGCATTTATGAGTTTTTGTAGGTTTTACTGAAGATTTAGCAGGTGAAGCTGGAGGAGAGATTTACAACCCAGCACTGCAAACAACTATAAATGGAACAGCTCACTGCCTTCCTTTCATTGCTTTCTGTTGCGATGTTCCACTAAGTCCACCAACCTGGTCTCTCCATTGAACTGCATCCTCTGGCCTCTTCTTTTCTCTAAAAGAGCAAGCCAAATTCTTTTTTCCTCCTGCATAGTCATTCTGTGTTCCTATTTTATTGTACCACTGAAGCATACTCCAGGGCTCTCTTCTTCACTTGATTCAAAAAAAGGATTATTTTCAAATTAAGGCAATTCTTATTGGAAAGGAATTTTGCCATCAGCTCCAAAATTATGTAAAAATGCACAAAATTGCTAAAGTGATAAAATCGTTATTGACCTAAATGCTCCAGTCAGACTTTCAATGTTCAGTTCTTCAGGGCTTTCTTCCCTTCTCCACCATCACCTCCCTGGGAAATCTTGTGTATTCTCCTGCTTCAATTACATCCATATTCTGAAGACTCCCAAAGGTATTGGGTGGGCCAAAAATGTCATTCAGATTTTTCTGTAACATCTTATGGGAAAAACACTTTTTGGTCAACCCAGTACATAGCTGGCCCCAGACCTCTTATACCAACTAATACACAACATTGCCATTTAGCAAACTCAGAGATATATCAAGTCCACTGTCTAAAACTGAATTAATCTTCCTTCTAAACCAGCTCTGTCCCCAGTGTTCTCTGTGCATTACACAACTGTAAACAAAACTGCTTGTGTTCAGAACCTTAGTCATCTTAGATATCCCCTTCTCCCTCTTCCACATTAGTTCTGCCCCTTAGATAGTTCCACTTTCTTCATCTCCACTGATACTGACTTAATCCAGGTATGGTAAACAGATCTGAGCCAAGTTAGCCAACCCCACATTCAAGTTCTTGTTGCAAACATCAAGAGCTTAGGATGTTTGGAGATTACAAGAGCTGTAAGTATCTCCACCAGATGGGATGTTATGATTAAAGCAAGACTCCCACGAGACTCTTCCACATAGACAAACATTTGTTTGCAAGTTAGCACAAAAACGGTCATCCAATCTGTTCCACTGATTTGTACTTAAGGCACTTTGTAAAGGACTCAGCAGGAAAGGTTCACTTGGGCAGACGTGTCAGTATTCAAGCAGCAGGATTCAACTCACCTTTTGGGGCAGAGCCCTCTGCTAAGCAGTGGGATAGAGAACCCAGTGTCTGGTTACCAAGACTGAGGTTGAAAGTGAAAGCGATGTGGCTGTTCCCTTCTCCAGGGCACCTTCCCAACCCAGGGATCAAACCTGGGTCTCCCGGCTTGCAGGCGATTCTTTACCATCTGAGCCACCAGGGAAGCCCAATCGAGAGCTAGGTTACCAGTCCTAAAGGTGACAGAGCCCACTGGGCTCCTGAGACTCTCAAAAAGCACTGTTCGTGCCAAGATAGAAGTGACTGTATAATTAACCAAAGTCAATTCATAAATTTTGACTGCCACTCCGTTCACCAATGAAATACTGCTAGCATTCCTCTGCCAGTGACCCAACACTCTAGTGAAGGTTTAATAGTGATGTTTGAAGGTATCTGTTGCTGTTGCCTCTGGTGAATGGATGTCTAACGAGGGTAGATTGAATGTTACATAGTCACCTCTCGGTAGAGATTTAGAAGAATCACAGACATTTGCATGTCATTACATATTATAGCATAACATACACATATATACATATATATGTATATTTATACATCAAAGTTTAAAAATACATTGCAGCAACTAGCCAACATTTTCAAGCATTCATACTTTAATAATTAAATTTAAAAGATGCTTTTTAAGGACAAACATACTTTGCAAACAAATATACCCTTATCTACACACTCCAAAGGCATCCTCGAATGTCCCCACTTGCTCTCCTCTAAATCCTATGTAAAACCGTGGACCCGATCATTCCCTGCCTGTGACTTCCTGCTTCTCTTGTTTCACCCGGTGTGCACATGTCTAACCATTCTGTCTCTTGCCACTCCCCTCCCTTTATCTATTGTGCTTGGCTACACTGTCTTCCTTTTGGTTCCCTCAATCAGCCAAAATATCACGTGCCTTGTAGTATTTGTCCTTCTGCCCTGCCTGCCTAGAACATCCTTCTATACCTCTCTCAGCCTAATTAAATCTTGTTCATAACTGAGGTCAGACATAAAGGAAACCATTGCCGGCTCTTACTGCCTCAGCTGAAGGGAGAGTAGACCCTCCTATAATCAAAGATGGAATGAAGTAATCATCTATGTCTATCCTTTGACTATTGTTGTTACAGGGACAATGTTTGTGTTCTTCTTACTGAGCACTGCCACTGTCTCAGTGTCAACAAATACTGGCTGCATGAGTGAATGAATTTAATAGAGCTATATTGTATCTGAGGACCTTTGGCCACGGGCTTTTTTCTTTGTTTGTTTTCTTGTTTTATATAAACTTGAAGAGTTCATTGGCTTTATTAAATGATTCATTTAATAAACCATTTAATTAACTGGCAGCATCCCAACTAGCAAGTGGAAAGTTGCTCTTGAGTTTATTTGTAGTTGTGTCTAAGAATATCAATTGGTGTAGACTTTTTAGTCAGAGTCTTTGGAAATTGATATGACACAGTAATTACTCAAACCAGATATACAGATAAGGTATACATCTGGTGTCTTTTGAAATCTAAACTCTAAATCCTCCTTATCTGATGGCTCCTAATGGTCCGTAAGAAGAAAAACATTTAAGACAAGAATAAACACAAATAATTGCACAGTACATCTGGAAGGAGTTTTCCCCATCACTTTTCCTTAGGGTCAAAGGTGGGGTGTGAAAGGCCTTACAGTAAAAGTCAAAGGAAGCTTCTCAGAGAGCTAGTTTGGAAAGTGTGCTGTGAATTAACTCCATATGGAGACATTCTACCAAGTTCAAAATCCACTGGTCTACTGTGCTCAAGTAAACACAAATTAGAAATCTATTTGTTTATATTGCAAGTACTGGCTTTCTTTTATGGCATTCTGTGATGTCTTGGAGGCAATGCAAGAAGATAACTTTGCATTAAAAGATTGCCAATAACCTCCAAGGCATTAAAATGATCACTCAACTTTTCCCCGATTGTAGTTCTTACTAAGAATACAGATGCTGGGACTTCTCTGGTGGCCCAGTGGTTAAAAATCCGCCTGCTAATGCAGGGGACACAGGTTTGATCGCTGGTCCAGGAAGATTCCACATGCTGAGGAGCAGCGATTGTTCACGAATAGCACCTATCTCGATGAGAAGCCTTTGCACTGAAGTGAAGAATAGCCCCCGCTCACTGCAACTAGAGAAAGCCCACAGCAATAAACACCCAGAGCCACCAAAAAAAAAAAAAAAACTATTGAAAAGAACATAGATGCTTGAGCCTACTGTCAGAGTTTATTGTTCAAGAGATGTGGTCTAGGGGCCATAATTTGCATTTTTTAAATAAGTTAAAACACAAAAAGATATAGAAAGCTGTAAGGAAGAGCAAGCATCCATATTAACCCTATTTATACACATAGATCTGGTTCACCACTTTCAGCTGTTGTGAAGAGTTCCATCCTGGTATGATCCTCATCGCTGTCAAGGGTATCAGGTATGTCCTACTGAGGAAATAAAGCACCTTGAGTTTGAAACAGAACTGAATATTATTACAAATGAGGGACTGAAAACAGGTATTTTCTCTTTCTTCTTCAAGGAGTAGTCTGCATTGTCTTTTCAGCAATATTTACTAACACAGGTGTGGCTTCCTCATCTTTTTATCAGAAAGCAATCTAGGGACTTTCCTGGTGATCCAGTGGTTAAGACTTTACCTTTCAATGTAAGGGGTACAAGTTCAATCCCTCATCTGGGAGCTAAGATCCCACACGTGTCGTGATTCCCCCACCCCTCCAAAAAACACCGTAAAACAGGAGCAATATTGCAGCAAATTCATAAAGACTTTAATGATGGTCCACATTAAAAAAAAAAAACTTAAGAAAAAGAAGTATTTGAGAATAAAATTTGGATTTCATTAGGATAATTTTGGTGACAAGGTAAAAATGATGGTATAGAATTCTGCATGTCTGCCACAGGGTAATTGATCTTCTTTTCTGAGCATATGCCAGCTCTGTCTTTTCCTCCGTGGATCTGAATGGACCTCCAGACCATTCATCTTTGGTCTGGCTTGATCTCAGGATTCTGGGGAAAAAAGGCTCTGATCTTTCCTGTTTTGTGGTTTTGCTTCTTTGGTTCTTTTTTTGGATAAAATCATTCTGTTTTTTTTTTTGTTTGTTTTCAATTCTAGCCCTGCTTGAAGTTTAAAGTCACGAACTAGTAACAGTGTGCAAGTGAAAATGAAAGTATTAGCCACTCAATCGTGTCTGACGCTATATGATCCCATGGACTGTAGCCCACCAGGCTCCTCTGTCCATGGAATTCTCCAGGCAAGAGAACTGTAGTGCATAGCCATTCCCTTCTCCAGGGGATCTTCCCAACCCAGGGATCCAACCTGGGTCTCTTGCATTGCGTGCAGACTCTTTACCATCTGAGCCACCAGGGAAGCCCAATAACAGTATATGACACTGTAAAACAGGCCTGGCTTCAGGAACCATTTTTGCCATGTATTTGCTGCACAGGTGTGGTAATCTCTAAACCTCTTTTTCCTCATCTGTTAACAGAGGTGATAATAGTGACACCACCCTTATGGCAGAAAGTGAAGAGGAATTTAAAAGCCTCTTGGTGAAAGTGAAAGTGGAGAGTGAAAAAGTTGGCTTAAAGCTCAACATTCAGAAAACGAAGATCATGGCATCCAGTCCCATCACTTCATGGGAAATAGATGGGGAAACAGTGGAAACAGTGTCAGACTTTATTTTGGGGGGCTCCAAAATCACTGCAGATGGTGACTGCAGCCATGAAATTAAAAGACGCTTACTTTTTGGAAGAAAAGTTATGACCAACCTAGATAATATATTCAAAAGCAGAGACATTACTTTACCGACTAAGGTCTGTTTAGTCAAGGCTATGGTTTTTCCTGTGGTCATGTATGGATGTGAGAGTTGGACTGTGAAGAAGGCTGAGCACCGAAAAATTGATGCTTTTGAACTGTGGTTTTGGAGAAGACTCTTGAGAGTCCGTTGGACTGAAAGGAGATCCAACCAGTCCATTCTGAAGGATATCGGCCCTGGGATTTCTTTGGAAGGAATCATGCTAAAGCTGAAACTCCAGTACTTTGGCCACCTCATGAGAAGAGTTGACTTATTGGAAAAGACTCTGATGCTGGGAGGGGTTGGGGGCAGGAGGAGAAGGGGATGACCGAGGATGAAATGGCTGGATGGCATCACTGACTTGATGCACATGAGTCTGAGTGAACTCCAGGAGTTGGTGATGGACAGGGAGGCCTGGCATGCTGCAATTCATAGGGTCGAAAAGAGTGGGACACAACTGAGCTACTGAACTGAACTGAACTGAATGAGAAACTCACAACGTATTGTCAGTCAAATAGCAAGTGCTCAGTAAATATTATTTCTACTTGATATTTTTACATTTTGAAGTCTGGTGCTCAGTCATGTCTTAAGAAGTCAAGAAGAACCTCCTCTACATGAAATAAAAACTCTACATCTGACTCTCAACTGGAAATTTTCTGTCCACAATGGCTCTTGATTTCTTGGACCATTAGCTTCACGGATGATATTTATAAAGCCTAGGAAGCTGAGCTCTCATAGGTACTGAAGATCTATCTGATCAGACCATTACCTAATCCAGAAGGACTCCATATAGCTCTTTCATGGACTGTTATTGTTGATAACAGCTCACAACACTCATGTGATCTGATGTGGTGTTTACATCCCAAGTGGAAATGCAACAGTTCAGACACATGTGTTTTCCAATCAGATGCTTGAGTAAGATATTTGCCAATAAGAGGGCCGGTGAAAAAATGCAACACAAAGAAATACACAGAAACATCTGAGTGTTAGTTACACCACGCAAAACGTTCACAAATACCAATGAGAAACATTCAGCACAAATTGCAGGACCCCTAAGCCACGATGTGTACTTCCTGTCTCCTGAGCTCAGAATCTTGGGAATTTCTCTCAGCGCCCTGCCTGTCTCTGCTGCTGGAGGTTGTCAGCAGGCTTTCCCACGGATTGGGGGCTGCTTCTGGACATGATTAGTCTCTCAAGGAGTGATTCCCACGAGCTTTGCTGAGTGTCAGGTCGCTGTTGCAGACATTTTCACTCACTTGATTTTTTTTTTTTTTTTTTTTTGCCTCTGGCAAGTGGTTTTGAGCTATTCAATTAGTAAAGAAGTAGGTTGGGCAGTTCTTGAGACAGAAGGAAGAATTGTTTTGACCTAGTTAAGCATTGAATAAAATGTTGTCTTTTAATGATCTCACTTATAGCTAGGTGCATATTTTTTTAAAAAAAATTGGGGCTGTCAAGTTTTCTGTCAAAGAAAACAAAAAATATAAATTATGAAGGTTTATTAAATAAAATATTAAAATAAAGTGTCAAGAACTGTACTGGTTTTGAAACACACTGTGGACAATTTCCTCCCTTCCTCCCTCCCTTCCTAGCTATCATTTGTGAGTGACAAGAGCTGTGTGTATAAGTGAGAGAATAAGGCACAAACAAAGGTCCCACCATCAAGAAGCAATCAAATGAGGTGACAGACATGTTTATACATGGAGCCACAATTACAAGAGATCCAGCCAGTCCATTCTCAAGGAGATCAGTCCTGGGTGTTCTTTGGAAAGAATGATGCTGAGGCTGAAACTCCAATACTTTGGCCACCTCATGCGAAGAGTTGACTCATTGGAAAAGACTCTGATGCTGGGAGGGATTGAGGGCAGGAGGAGAAGGGGACGACAGAGGATGAGATGGCTGGATGGCATCACCGACTCGATGGATGTGAGTTTTAGTAAAATCTGGGGGTTGGTGATGGACAGGGAGGCCTGGCATGCTGATTCACGGGGTCACAAAGAGTTGGACACGACTGAGCAGCTGAACTGAACTGAACTGTACAGGATCCAGTCAGGAGTATAGCAGGAAGCAGTTATTTTTTTTCACCATTGAGGGGAAGCTACATAGAAGCGTTGTTATTTGAATTTTGTTCTTGTTAAATAAAAATCAGCTGCTAAACTGAGCACTTGTCAGATCTTATTATAGTCATATGTACACGCATATATACACACACGTGCACACACACATGGGAGTCATTAAAGAAATAGACTCCTCAAGAATTGTAGGATAGAATTTTTAGACAGAATAAGTTTTTTAGCAAAATCTAGGATTGAATGCTTAGCAACAATGCTTAACTGCTTGTGTGTGCTAAATCGCTTTAGTCATGTTCAAGTTTTTGCGACTCTATGGACGGTAGCCCACCAGGCTCTTCTGTCCATGAGATTCTCCAGGTAAGAATACTGGCGTGGGTTGCCATTTCCTCTTCCAGGGGATCCTCCTAACCCAGAGATTGAACCCGTGTCTCTTAAGTCTCCTTCATTGGCAGGTGGGTTCTTTACCAGTAGTGCTCCTGGGAAGCCTGCTTAACCGACTGGCCTTGTTTATTTTTTTTAATTGAAGCATAGTTGATTTACAATGTTGTGTTCATTTCTGCTGTGTCCAGCAAAGTGATTCAGTTACACATAAACATACATCCTTTTGGGTTTTGGTTTTGCATTTAGAGCTTTAGGACCCAACTTTGGTCCAGTTTATTACATACCTGTTTAATTTCTATGAGCTTTGTTTGTTGTTTTCTGAGAATTTTTAGGTAAAGCAAAGCTTAGGTGGAGATTGGCATTATAGCTTGCAGCATTGTTAGTAACATACATAGTGGATATTATTTGCAAATTCTTTCTCAGTAATAGAAAATCAGTAGGTATTCACAGTTGGATGGGGTGAGAGAAGACTTACAGGAAGCAAGGCTGATAGGCAAATGTACAGGGTCAAAGATTAGCTGGTTGCAGTGGGGAAAGGCAGGTGGCACTTCCTATCAGGAGAAGTGGGCCAGAGTAGAATAAGGCTAGTGAGTGGGACGAGGACTGCACCTGCCACTTAATGCTGATGACAACCGCGGTTACGCCTCCATCCTCACGGTTCCCCTCTCACCGAGCCCCAGAGCCAAGCAGCCAACAAGCTGCCTCTCCACCTCCATGAAGGTGTCTGACACCATTCAAGTTAACTGTCCAAAACAAAACCCTGATACTCCCTTATCTACTTATTTTCTCTTCCAGTCTTATTCATCTCTGTCAATGGTAACCATACCCACAGTCATGGAAGCCGAAAACTGAAAAGTCATCCTTCATCCTTCATTTTCACATCCAAGCCCACATGCAAAATAAATCCTACATCGGCCTGTTTTCCTCCAGGGCCACCAAGACTATTACTCTAATCCTCCCTCCCCACCCTACCCCCTTAACAGCCACTCTATTTTTACGGTCTTTACAGTTTTGCCTTTTCCAGAATATCATATAAATGGAATCATGCAGTATGTAGCCTTTGCAGAAGGGCTTATTTCACTTTGAAGTATCTGGGATTTGTTCCTGTCTCTGTACAACTTGATGCTCATTCCTTTTTATTACTGAATAGTATCCCCTTATATGGCTGCTGCACACTTTATTCATTCACCTATTGAAGGGCATAGTAACTGTTTCCAGTTCTAGGCAGTTTGTAAATCAATGAAGAATTGCTTCCTGGTTTTTTATGCACATAAGTTTGCAAATGAGTTGATTAAGTACCCAGGAGCATGATCGCTGGACCACAGGGTAAGACTAGTAAGACCATGCTTACCTATATAAGGAAACTTCCCAGCCGTCGTCCACAGTGAATGGACCACACAACGGAACAACGGCAGCACCGTTGACTGCGTTCCTTCAGTCAATGAATGAACATTCCTGTTGCTCTGTTCCTTGTCAGCAATTGGCATTGTCAGATTTTTGTATTTTAGCCATTCTAGTCGGTGGGTAGTGGCATCTCATTGCTGTTCCTTTATTGATTTTTAGTGATATATGTTTTAGTTACTTTCTTCATGATTGCTGGAGGGCTTACATTATATACCATATTTTATCATAACCTACTTCAGATTTATACTAAGCAAATTATAGTAAGACATAGACTAGATGTGAAGGGGAGCAGGTCACCCCATCTTCTTTCTGGGACCACAAGAAGAAAGTCTACCTTCACACAGAGTGTGGGTGGGGTGAGGAGACTCAAAAGCTAAAAACTTTCTCTATTTTTAACAAGATTAACATAATCTGATTAAAGGTCTCTCCAATTGCTATTATATCCTTAGGGCAATTTCCAGAAATTTTAAATGTTTGTTTCCTCTGCTTCTATTTTTGTAACTCCCACCAGTTAAATGGTGTTTTGCTGGGGAGAAAATTCACCAAGGTCCTCATCTGAATATTCACACCATCATTCCAGGAGCCCCATCTCCTATCAGGACTGTTTTTAAACTTTGAGGCTCAGTTAACAGACATCCAGGAAACAGGCTGTCAACTTTTCATAAATGTAAAATAAATGTTATTGCTTTTGTTAATGAAAACAATTTTTAAAATAGTAAATCCATAGTAGTTTACTTGGGTATTTCCCAAGATCCTGTACCAGCTTGATAGTAGGTAATATCAGCCATCAGTGAGGTGTGAGGTTTAGCACTCAATATGTTTCTTTACGAATCCTTTTATTTTTTACTGAATTAGAGCTACTAAGTCAAAAAGAAAGCAAGTGATCTGTGACTTTGTTAACTATTTTTCAGGGCAAGGCAAGAATTCAGAATTCCCAAGGTGGTTTCTCACTGAAGACGACCTCTGGCATTCTGTATTATGCAAAGGTTTATGAATGTTTCATCCTGGGATGCTTATGGTTTTCTAATCTATGCCTTGATTATATTTCAATCTGGAAAGTAATATTTTCCTTTTCCATTGCATCATATAAGAAGTGAAGTTGCTCAGTCATGTGTGACTCTCTACAATCCCATGGACTGTAGCTTCCCAGGCTCCTCTGTCCATGGAATTTTCAGGCAAGAGTAATGGAATGGCTTGCCATTTCCTTCTTCAGGGGATCTTCCTGACCTGGGATTTGAACCCAGGTCTCCCACATTGCAGGCAGCTGCTTTACCCTCTGAGCCACAGGGAAGCCCATGTGAAGATGGTTTTAAAATATAGCCAGCTAGGATGAAGTTCACTATCTTCTGTCAAGTTAAGTAGTTTACATACTTTTTGGAGTACGGTACTGATAGACAACCAATCTATCCTATCCTATAAAATCCTGAAATCGTGTCTTCAGCAATAACATCTTGAAATATCACCTCTGAAGTGAGAAGCTTAGGCTTTTCAAGATTCTTGATGTATTGTTGAGCTGTGACACTTGAATAAGCTTCAGGAAATTGTAGAGATGGTTTTTAGTGGTCTTATAAGTGTCATGATGATCTGACTTTATCATAACTTTAACTTCAAAGGCTGACATAAGCATCTTCTCCTTTGAGAGCCAGGGAATTTCAGAGTGGAAAAAACAGGCTTACATTGCCAATTTATTTGCACAGTAGGCTCACAATACATCTATTCCCTAGACTTAATTTGATTGCATCCCAACTGTCCTTCTTACCATACCCATAGAATTAAGAGAAGGAGTCATTTGTTGATTGACAACTGCTATCTCTGTGTAAAGTGCTCAGTGGATGGCGGCAGAAACCCTCCTTGGCTGAGCCATTAGCTCACACTTTGTCAGTGTGCATGTCAACACATTTTTTCCAGTCTATACCATGACTCATAAAAGGATCCTTAACTTAAAAAAAAAAAAAGTTTGCATATATGGAATCTAGAAAAATGGTACCAATGAACCTACTTGCAAGGCAGGAGCAGAGAGTCAGCTGAGCTGTGGAGAATGGACTTGTG
>SJYC01051101.1:0-29952 GCA_006408675.1 Madoqua kirkii | reverse complement strand
ACGCGCGGTTATTGTTGCTCATTCTCTAAACTGTTTCTGACTCTTTGTGACACCACAGACTGCAGTGTCGCCCACTGGGCTCCTCTGTTCATGGAACTTTCCAGGCAAGAGTGCTGGAGTGGGTGAGTTGCCATTTCCTCCCCCAGAGGATCTTCCTGGACCAGGGATGGACACGCTCCATCCTGATGCTATCTAGGGACCCATCATGGGATTCATCATGAAAAACAAAAACACTCTTATCACTGAGGAAATTTCAAGGGTTCAGAAGCTCCCTCCCAGGAACCTGGCACATAGACCAATCAAATTCTGTATTATGCAACTTACATCTTCAGCCAGTTGTGAAGTCTATGCCAGCAGCTCATGAATTAGTCACCGCCCTTCCTCCTGGTACACTGTTTACCCTATGCAGTGTTCAGAGCTCTGTTTGATAAAAGCTCTGCCAATCTCTTTCGGACTGTTTCTGAGTTTGAGATTACTATCGTTTGTACCTGCATCTGCATGAAGAGTGAAACCTCGAGACGGCCCTCTCCAGTTGCAAGCTTTCTTTGTCTTTAATATTGCTTGTGCTTATTGTTTGCTATTTCCCAGGCATGGTTCTCAGCTCTGTACATGCCATTTTATCTTTACAATAAATCTATGAGTACAAACCACGCTACTATTAACACCACTTTACACATGAGGAAAGGAGATCAAAAAGACATTTTGTCCAAAGTAACTTACCTGAAGTCACAAAACAAGCAGCGGAGCTATGATTCACAGGAAGGTTGTCTAGTTTTCAAAATCTGTGCCTTTGTCAATTAGATTGTGCTTCTTGTGGCAGTAAGAACATCTTTGCATTGGAAAGTTCCGGAGAAATTCAGTTGGTTTATCATAAAAGCAATTTTTCTTTATTTGAAAAATGATGGAAAAGAATCTGGGGCTAATGTCATAATACAACAAGGCTTCTCAAAAGAAAGCATATTGAAGACTAAGGTTAAACAAAAAGACAATTCAATACAATTCAATTTTCAAATATTTGTCATTCCTTGGATGCTTGCAAAAAATCTTTATAGATTCCCCATTCCAACACTCACAGTCAAATTCTATATTTATACTGGGGAGCCTTTTCATTATTCTTTATTAGAAAGTTATTTGAAGTTGGAATGTTAGTGTTTTTACTTTCATCCCTAATTTTATACCTTGCTGATCCACTTTTGACTCAATGCAAGATTAAGAAAATTAAGGAAAAGTTTAAGTGAGATAAAAATTCATTAACCAATGTTCTCATGTCCTTAACTGTACAAGGAGGTTGGTAATCCAAGTGAAGTGCTGCGAAGCTGACAAAATACTAACACATACTGAGTGCCTCTAGTGAACAGAACAGTGTTCCAAAAGACAGATCTCGAATTTTATCATTAGTGGGGCAAGCACCAGCAGGCCTGCTGGAAGGCTCAGTCCATGTTCCTTCATTCCTCCTGCATTCATTTCTTCTGAAAAACAAAAAAAACATTCTTTTTCTCTTGCAGAAATGGATTGTTACTTTTGTTTTTGGCAACTATGAGGAGAAAAAATATCAGACTGTGTCATCACAGAAGGAAGAGTTTTTTCTTTTTCTAATAAGAGTATAATTGCTTTAAAATTTTGCATTAGTTTCTGCTGTTCAACTAAACGAATCACCTGTAAGTATGCAACCATCCCCTCCGACTTGAGCCTTCCTCCCACCCCTCCATTCCACCGCCTTGGTCATCACAGAGCACGGAACTGAGCTCCCTGCACAGCAACTGTCCATCAACTATTTTCCACACGGTCGTGTTTATATGTCAGCGTTACTCTCCCCATTCATACCACCTTCCCCGTCCCCCTTGTGTCTACATGTCCATTTTCTTCATCTCTATTTGCGCCCTGCAAATAGGTTCATCAGTATCATTTTTCTGGATTCCCATACATATGCGGTAATATTTGGTGTTTATTTTTCTCTTCCTAGAGAAGGAAAGGTTTCTGATAGAGATCTCCTTCACAGCAAGCTCCGGGAGTTGGTGATGGACAGGGAAGCTGGGCATGCTGCAGTCCGTGGGGTTGCAAAGAAATGGACACAGAGCGACTGAACTGAACTCACAGTGAACAGGCATGATCGTGGCACCAAGAACAAAACTTCAACGTATTGAGAGTGTGATGTATTATACTCTGTGCTTCCCTTTTATTATCATGGCATTGATACTACTTATTTTTCTCCTGTCACTTCACTGTCTTAAAATGTATATATTTGGAAAATGAGGAAGTGCTCTTTCTAAGTGCTCACCTATGTACAGATATTTCATAAACCTCTCCTGTGGTTATGAAAGAAGAGGTTGGAGACATATTGAAACTATTTGGGTCACTTTTCTTTATTACTTTTTATTTCTCCCCAAATGCAACAAGCTGACTTTCAATGGACCTTCACGATAAGTATTTTTTTATTGTTAAATAATTCACATCCAGAACTTATATGCCTAGTTGCTTTGATTCTAACTGATCTGGTTGCTTGAATTCTCTTTCAGAAATTCAGCCCTACAGATCCTCCCAGGCTTCTAGACAACAAGCAAAAACAACTTTAGATGTTGGAACTGTGTGAAGGGGCCCACAAGGGCCTTTCATAGATTTTCCAGTAACATTTTTTTTAAGGCAAGTCATCCTTTGAATGGAAGACATGGAGAACCAGCTGTTTACTTGTGTCTAAAATGTAAATCTTCCCAGAATTGAATGTGGTTTGGGTCCAGTGGGGTTGCAAGGTTCCTGGATGATTTCTTTAAGACAATTCTTGGGTGGAGCTGGGCTCTGTTCAGAGGAGGGGCTGGAATTTTCCTTCAGCCCCCACAAGCTCTCAAGGTCTTGGCAGCACTTTTTCCTTGGCCTCCAACTTGCTTCTCCGCTTTCTAAGGCCGTTCCATTTTCTAGGAGTCTTTCTGCTCCTTTCCAGCTCCCTTCCTACGTGTTTCCATGGCTCTCTCTTCATCTCAGAACCAAACTCACACGTGCCTGGAGCCAGCCTTTTCTACTACCTTCTCAGGTTGGACACCTCATTCTGGTATTTAAGCCCCTGCCCACTACTTATGACCCATGTTAACCTGGATAAATGATTTAACCCCTCTCAGCCTCAATTTCTTCATCTGTAAAATGGGAATGATAATATATCTCATCTGGCATGGTTAATGAAGTGAGGTCCACACATGCAGACTTCTTAGCACAGAGCCTGGTATCCAGTAAAGACTAGTAGCTTTTATAAAGATGATTATTTATTGTACCCAGTGAAGCAAGAGATCTTTTTTTACCCCCATGTATGGCAATGTCTCCTGGTCAGTGTCCTAATAGGATGGATTCAGTGGGTTCAGCCCCATCGTCTGCAAGACCTGGGGGCAAGAATACTAACTCAACCCACTCCCACTTTGTTCCCACCCTCAGCTCTGTCCCTTGCTGTGAGGTGCCTCATTCACCTCCTTCCTGTCCTGCAAACAGCCACTCCTCAGCCACCTCGACAGCCTAACTATACGCTCCCTACAGGCTGGTCAGGCTGGAGCCCTTGAGTGGGCAATGCCATGATCCTGGGAACCCGGAGTGCAATGGAGGAGAGGAAGGTGGCATGGGCTTGGTGCCTCAAATTGTCCTCCATCGAGAGGCGTGGCTGGAGGATGCCTGGAGCAGGGCATTCCAGCAAGAGGGACTCAGGGCGGGGCCCTGGCTATCTGGAGGGAAGCAGGTGGTGGTAAACAAACAAACAAACAAGTTATTTATGTCATTTTATTTTTATTTTTTAAATTTTTATTGCCTGGAGCCAGCCTTTTCTACTACCTTCTCAGGTTGGACACCTCATTCTGGTATTTAAGCCCCTGCCCACTACTTATGACCCATGTTAACCTGGATAAATGATTTAACCCCTCTCAGCCTCAATTTCTTCATCTGTAAAATGGGAATGATAATATATCTCATCTGGCATGGTTAATGAAGTGAGGTCCACACATGCAGACTTCTTAGCACAGAGCCTGGTATCCAGTAAAGACTAGTAGCTTTTATAAAGATGATTATTTATTGTACCCAGTGAAGCAAGAGATCTTTTTTTACCCCCATGTATGGCAATGTCTCCTGGTCAGTGTCCTAATAGGATGGATTCAGTGGGTTCAGCCCCATCGTCTGCAAGACCTGGGGGCAAGAATACTAACTCAACCCACTCCCACTTTGTTCCCACCCTCAGCTCTGTCCCTTGCTGTGAGGTGCCTCATTCACCTCCTTCCTGTCCTGCAAACAGCCACTCCTCAGCCACCTCGACAGCCTAACTATACGCTCCCTACAGGCTGGTCAAGGCTGGAGCCCTTGAGTGGGCAATGCCATGATCCTGGGAACCCGGAGTGCAATGGAGGAGAGGAAGGTGGCATGGGCTTGGTGCCTCAAATTGTCCTCCATCGAGAGGCGTGGCTGGAGGATGCCTGGAGCAGGGCATTCCAGCAAGAGGGACTCAGGGCGGGGCCCTGGCTATCTGGAGGGAAGCAGGTGGTGGTAAACAAACAAACAAACAAGTTATTTATGTCATTTTATTTTTATTTTTTAAATTTTTATTGGGGTGTAGCTGCTTTACAATGTTGTGTGAGTTTCTACTGTATAGCAAAATGAATCAGCTAACGTAGACGTATATCCCCTCTTTTTTAGGTTTCTCAGGTCATTACAGAGCATTGACTAGAACTCCCTGTGCTATAACAGAAGGTTCTCATTAGTTATCTCTCTTATACATAATAGCAGTAGTATAGATACAACAATTTCAGTCTCCAGATCTATGCCCCATTTCACCCTTGATATCCATACACTTGCTCTCTCTCCTCTCTCTCTGTGCCTCTATTTCTGCTTTGTAAATAAGATCGTCTACACTAACTTACAAGGACCACGCTTTAGAGAGGGCTGTTTCTCTACATTCCATCTCTCTAGCCAGCTGGGGGCCCTTGTGTCCGTACAGTTACAGAGTGACATGCCAACAGTGTAGGTGGGAGCCCACCCTGCCCACTGACAACTCCCCAAGGGCTCCCTTTTCATGACCACCAGATCTCCTATGGACCAGCCTCAAGGAATGTGAATTTCCTTCAATGCCCGCTTCTTGCTATTGTGACGTCTGCCGTCCCCTTTTCCAGAGCTCTGTGCCAAGCAGTCACACGTTTCTATGCTTCCCCTTCCCTAAGTTTCTTTTGCTTGGCATTTGCTGGGTTAACACAGAAGAGGCACTGTGTGAAGCTCATCTTAAATACCAGAGAACTTGGGAGAATCTCAGGATATAGAAGGAGTGAAAGAGATCTGTTTGCTGGTGTAACATCTGACTCTAGAAATGCTAATGATAAGCCATGAAGGTCAACATACCCCACTTCCTGCAGAAGCAAGGTGATCATTTAAAATATATGGATACGTCTACTTCAGCAGCCTTCCTTTTATTACTGAGAGTCTCAGCATCTACATGTTGTGCATATTACTGGAAGCGGTTTGGGGTGAAGGGTTAACTCCCTGAAAATTAATTTTTTAGAAATAATTTGGCAAGAAAAAGTTATGAAGTATAATTCAGTAGCAAATGCACAGTTGAGAGAGAGCCCTGTGTTGGATAGTAAAACCTCCCCAGAAAAGAAAATCGATGGCTTCAATTATGAATTATCAGAGTGACGTTTGGAACCTGAGCAGAAGTACCATCCCTGGAGTGCTAACTATTGAGTTCTAGAAGTGGATGCTTGGCTTCCTTCCCTGCTGAGCAGGAATGTTTTGTTCTGGGGTCTCAAGGATCCAGTTCTCCTCTTGTGGCCCAGCTCTCAACAAGCAATTGATTAGTTCACAAGTGGGCTAGTCTGATGAAATACCTTTGTGTATAAAGCTCTATATAAGGGAAGGAGTTTCTTTCAGAGTTTCTCTTTTTTTCTGAAGTGCCTTCTCTGACTGATATTCCAAATAGTGGGCTACAGAACATGGATTTCTTATACTGTTAATAGAGGTTCAATACATACAGGGATTTATCATTTAAAAGCTCAGGAAACATTGCATTAAAAATAAATCTAAGTACTTCCCTAGAGATCCAGTGGTTAAGACTCTGTGCTTTCACTGGAAGGGGCGAGGGTTCAATTCCTGGTCAGGAAACTAAGTTCCCGCATGTCATGTGGCAAGGCCAAAAAGAAACTAGCAAAGAAAACTTGCTTCTGGGTGTAGTTCTAGAATGACTGAAAGCAAAGTCTTAAAGAGATATTTGCACAACCATGTTCATAACAGCATTATTCATAACCGATAAAACATAGAAGTAACCCCAAGTGTCCACTGACTGATGAGTGGATAAGCAAAATGTGGGCTATACATACAAAGAAATACTATTCAGTCATTAAAAAGGAAGGAAGTTCTTACACATGCTATAAATATAGATGCAATTCAAAGACATTATGCTAAGTGAAATAATCCAGTCCACTTACATGAGGTGGGCAACCCGCTCCAGTAACCTGGCAGACTCCAATCCATGGTCGCAAAGAGTTGAACAAGAGTAAGTGATTATCACTTTCACTTTCAGGGTGTTCAAAACCCTAAAGACAGAAAGTAGAACGGTGATCGCAAAGGGCTGATGGAGGGTGAAATGGGGAGTATTGTTTAGTAGGTATAGAGTTTTGGTTTTCCAAGATGAAAAGAGTTTTGGGGATGGATGGTGGCGATGGTTGTGCAACAATGTGTAGGTATTCGATACCACTGAACTGTACATTTAGAAATGGTTAAATGGTAACGTTTATGCTATGTGTATTTTAACACAATTTAAATTTAACACACAAAAAGGAAGAAAGACAGATCTAAGAATGTTTGGTTTAACTGCAGGATATCTCAGATCTTTTTGCATGCCCAGTTGCAATATAATTTCAAATGAGAGGGTGTAAAACACATTTTCCCCAAACAGAATATACTTTCGAAGTTGCTCACAGAAACCACTTTTTCTTCCTTGATCTTTTCCTATCCCCTTTCCAGATACATCTTTTGAATGTCTGAGGAATGTTATTTCTTATAAAACATGACAATTCAAAATCTTCCATGGAGGGTGGACAAGGTTGACTCTTGAATTTTGGTTGTGGCTCTTCAGCCACTAAATCATGTCCAACCCTTTGCAACTGGCAGAGGTTGCCATTTCCTTCTCCAGTGGCTCTTCCAGACCCAGGGATTAAACCTGCGTCTCCTGCACTGGCAAGCGGATTCTTTACTGCTGAGCTATCAGGGAAGCCCCTGATTCATGAATATGGGGGCCTAATATTATCCACAAGTGGGACATCTGGGGAGGAGAAGAGGGAAACATTGGGCAGCGTTTCTCAGGGCAAAGTGGATATAGGGAAGTAGTTTCTGCCTGGAATAGTCCCTGGCACCTGTGACTTTAGGTACCCCGTAGCTGCGAGGTTTAGGCAGGGACCACCCAGAGTTCAGCCCCCAGGCCTCACAAGACGCTTGCTCCTGGATACATTTCCTCAGTTCCCACATCCCCTCGCCTCAGAGACACAGCCCTACAATGAATCACTCTCATTAAAGAGGAACACATTTGGGGGAAATGGCATGAATTAAGCATTGAGGAAAACACACCAACTCTCCCACAATGATTTTATCACTTACGTCTGCCTTTTCTTTTTTTTTTCTATTTTGTTCTATAAGTCCACCTATAGCAAAAGAAGCATCAGTCGTCTTCCCTTGTGACACCTGAGGCTGCTGGCCTTTAATTCAAGAGACTTCTGGTCTTAAGAAAAGTAGAGCATCTGACTTAGGAGAGGGCAGGGGCTGAGAGACAAGCTTTGTAATTAAACTAACATGTTGGAGTATTTGGAGAAGGAAATGGCAACCCACTCCAGTACTCTTGCCTGGAAAATCCTGTGGAAAGAGGAGCCTGGTAGGCTACCGTCCATGGGGTCACAAAGAGTTCCTGTGTGTGCCCTTAGTCTTAAAACACAGTGTACTTTTGGACATATATCTAGTTATGAAGAACCTGTCTATTATGAACTCTATAAACATGGTGATAAATTCTCTAAATTTCAAACCAGGGACGCATCCTCTAGCTAAAAGGTGTTTTGTTTTTCGTTTTCGGCCATGCCACGCAGCACGCAGCGCGCAGATCTTCGTTCCCCAACCAGGGACTGAAGGTTTGGGAATGCAGAGTCTTAACCACTGGACCATCAGGGAAGTTCCAAAGATTTTGCAAGTATGTGTGTGTGTGTGTGAAGTCATTTAATCTTTATGAGCTATAGGTTAATCCCATTTAGTTAGTCAGTAATGGAAATCTTTTACTAAAGAAAATAGAATTTTCTAAAATCACGACTGTACCAGGAGAGCTGGCATAGAGGTCAATATCCATGACCCCATGTGACACTTAGTTTGCAGATCCATCCTGAAGAATGTTTTTAATTCATTTATTATTCTTACAGATCTGATCTTTTGTAATTCTCTTGTGGATCTAGACATGTCCACTCTGCCAGTCATTATTTTTTTAAAACTGTTATCACTCAATGAACATCAGTGAATGAAGTTGCGAGATAGGCTTTTTTTTTTTTTAATCTCCTTCAAAACTGTAGTTTTCCCAACTGGAGACACTGTCCACAACCCTCTAGGGCGTGAGTATGTTTCAGAGTCATGGGACTCCTTGTTGACCCAAGCATTCCAAATTTGTGTGTCATAAAGGAGGAGAGTACGAATCCAAGTCTGAAACTCTGAGTTTCCTGTGTTGTTTAATAAAACATTGAATTAACATTGACCCTGTCTGTTTCTGTTGGATTTTAGACAATCATGTGAGCATAAACGCCGGTCCAGGAGGGATGGGAGAGTGGACGCTGTGGAACCCTCCCTACCATGTCCGCATATGAGTCAGAGTTGGCTTGCAGTTGGAGAACAGCACGGCAGTTGGACCTGATTAAATATGAGAAAGTTTGCAAAGCAGTGGTGCTCACCCACCCTACATCTTCCCTGTCACCTCATGCAGGGGAAAACTTGGACCATAATTCTTAAAAACAAAAAATTCAGCGTCTCAAGAAATTTTAGCTTTTCTTGCTTTTAAAATGAATGTTAACTCATTTCCTGGAGCTTTAACATTTTCACTTTGTTAAGGGAAAATGAAACATCCCTCATGGTTCATTGGTGAAGAATCCACCTACCAATGTAGGAGATTGATCCTTGGGTCAGGAAGATCCCCTGGAGAAGGAATGGCAACCCACTCGTACTACTGTCTAGGAAATCCTATGGACAGAGGAGCCTGGTGGGCTATAGTTCATGCGGTCACAAAAGAACTGGACGTGACTTAGCAACTAAACAACACAAGGGAAAATACCAAATGAATCTCTACCATACCCCTTCCTAAATCTGTAACAAAATACTTATCAGTAAGTTTCTACAGGACCAGAGTTTATCCCCAAAATTCTCTTGTAGAGACCAAGACTTTGATTTCTCATTCAGTGGAGGTCTGGTAAATGTTTAACGGCATAGCAGTTGCAGACTTTCGGATGCTGCCCCCATTGACTGCCTTAGTGATGTGCTATAACTCAGTGTAGAGTTGGGTTGTTGTTTAGTCACTTAGTAGTGTCCAGCTCTTTGCAGCCCCATGGACTGTAGCCTGCCAGTCTCCTCTGTCCATGGGATTTCCTAGGCAATAGTACTGGACTGGGTTTCCATTCCCTCTCCAGGGGATCTTTCAACCCAGGGATTGAACGAAGGTCTCCTGAATTGCAGGAGGATTCTTTACTGCTGAGCCACCAGGGAAGCCTGCAGAGTTGTGGAGAGATGGGCAAATTCAGCTCTTGCAAGCCAGTAGGAGCTGGTTTCAGGACACTCCTGGACCATGGTTCTATTTTGTTGGTTTTTGAAACTGAGGCCATAATTAAGAAGGAGGGCTGGGGGCATTTGGCTTCCCCAGTGGCTCAGATGGTAAAGAATCCACCTTCAATGCAGGAGACCTGGGTTCAATCCCTGGGTCGGGAAGATCCCCTGGAGGAGGGAATGGCAACCCACTCCAGTGTTTCTGCCTGGAGAATTCCATGGACATGGAAGCCTGGTGGGCTACAGTTCATGGGATCATAAAAAGTTGGACATGACTGAGAAGCTAACATACACACGCAGTCCACTGGTTTCCAAATTTTGGTGTGAAACATTTTCACTTAAAGTATAGAGGTTGATGCAGATTTCTGGGGCTGAAACCAGAGCATCTGTATATTTAGCAAGTCTCCCAGGCGGTCCTGATACTGCAGTCTGAGCTCTGGTTCCTATATTCATTCCTACGTAAGGACAGTCTTATATATGTCGTACTGCCATTCCTGATCAAGAACTCTACATTTTCATGAAATATGTTTTCATACCATGAAATTCACTAAGACATTATTAAAATAGACTAAATCCACTAAGATGTAATGAAAATAGATTCTAATGTTCAGAATGAATAATGATCCTCCTATTCACTTTAATATAATAAACTATATTCAGCTCATTACTTTTCATTATGCAGAATGTTAAATATGTTATGGAAAGCCAAATCCCATATATTTTAAAAATTAGATGAAATCTTTACGGAGCACATAAATATGGTCATCCTCGAGTTGTGAAAAATTTTTGTCAGACGTTTTCTGTGTAAAAGTGATTTACACAGCAGGTATCTTCTCTTCCCATCATTTTTCTTCCAACAGGATCATGTCAAGTTTGCAGTGATATAATGATTTGTTTATGATAAAAAAAAATCATATAAACACTCCAACTTCCTCCGGAAAATGTTTGGGTGAGTTTCCAGAAGGCTTTGTAAGGTTATTTTATTCCTTGTCAGAAATGAATGAATGCATTTCATTGGAGAAGACTTCACTGCTTCAGAGGTTATCTTTCTCCAAAGACTGCATTCACCAAAGACTACATTCACTCCACAAACATCTACCAAGCCATTTTCTTTACTCTAAAGGCATCTACAATCTAACTGGGGTCAAGAATTCCTTCTATTAACAATTAGAGAAGAGCACGGAAGGTATTTGAAACCATGGCTGGTATTGATTGCTGTGTGTACGTTCCAGGTTGTTTGTGGGGAGCGACAGACGTGCAAATAATCACCGCTGAGTGTGACAAATCCTGGCAGACAGTGACGAACATTTCCCTGATGACTCAGGACAGCTTTACAAAGGCAGTGACACATGATCTGGGTCTTCAGGATAATTCGGAGAAGGGCTGGTGGAAGCAGGGAGGACATCTCAGGCTTCAGAGGAACGAAATTCAGGCACCAGACTCAACAGCAGATGCTTTCAAACACAGAGCTGTGCTGGGCACTTGGGGGAAGGAGAGCAACTAAGTGATGAAGAAAGTGATTTTAAGCAATTGTACTAACAGGACCGAAGCCTGCCAAACTCCTCGATTCATGGAATTCTCCAGGCTAGAATACCGGAGTGGGCAGCCATTCCCTGCTCCAGGGGAATTTACCCACCCAGGGACAGAACCCTGGTCTCCTGCTTTGCAGGTGGATTCTTTACCGTCTGAGCCACCAGGGAACTCCAAGTGTTCATGTGCCGTTTGGATGCCTAAGCTTTGTAAATATTAGAGGAGGAAGGGGAAGGGACACGATTAAATGCCATGGGGTGCACTGCAGATACGAAGTAGTAGTGGGGGGGGCAGGAAATAAATGACAGAGATGTGGGCTGTTGTATTGAGGGAAGTCTTTCTGGATTAAGGGTATTCTGCCAAGAGGAAGTGCATTTACACAACCAACACACAAGCCAACAGAGGTGGGAGAACAGACTTTGAGTGTGCCCAGTCGTGTCCAACTCTGCAATCCCATGGACGGTAGGCTGCCAGGCTCCCCTGTGGGATTTCCCAGGTAAGAATACTGGAGGAGGTTGTCATTTCCCCCTCCAGGGATCTTTCTGACCCAGGGATCAAACCCACGTCTCCTGCGTCTCCTGTACTATAGGCAGATTCTTTATCCTTGAGCCACCAGGGAAGCCCCACTGTATGGGTGGCAGGAAGAAAATTAGTGTGACGAGAATGAAGAACCCTGGTGGGCCGGGTGGAGGCTGGGAGGAGGGAGTAATGGGAAAAATGTAATTCAAAGTCCTGACTTGGCTCAGGACTAGGCAAGGATTTGCGGGGAAAGGGAAAAAATCTTTATCTTTTCAGATCCTCAGTTTCTTTAACTATAGAATGGGTTGAGTAAAACCTACCTCACAGGCATGTGAGGCTCAAATGGGGCAATTTATGTGGAAACATTCTGTAAACTGATGTGTACTATTAATATAAATGTGGGAGTATCAATGGATGGGATTCTTGAATACTGGTTCCTTTCTTCAAAAAATATAGGCACAGCCTGTACCTGGATATTTAGGCTTTCATAAATGGCATTTTTTGGCATGAGGATATACGTTGTGTGCCAAATTTAGATCTTCCCACAGAGGGCCAACCTCAGAACTGAAATGTTTCTAGTTAAAGCGCCTATATATGTTTTAAAAAGCAAAATGTGTCTTTCAGTTTATTTTATTATATCTTAAATGATAAACTCAACAACTTTAATGGTTTAAATTCTTAAATAACAATA
Organism: Madoqua kirkii; assembly: GCA_006408675.1. NCBI lineage: Eukaryota > Metazoa > Chordata > Mammalia > Artiodactyla > Bovidae > Madoqua > Madoqua kirkii. The sequence goes on along the minus strand of SJYC01051101.1, from coordinate 17,426 downwards.
TTAAAATAATTAACGGTTAGCAAATTAGTGATTTTAGCGTGCCTGAGTTTTCTTAAGTGGGTCACGGTTCCTAAAGACAAAGAAAATAGAACTTGCTTTATTTAAACTGAAAAGTATTCATTGCTGATCTGATTAATGGCTGTTCTTTCGGGAAGCATTATTTGGAAATGAAAACAAGGCTTCTGACCTTAAAGTGTCCATGGATGATCTGATTTTCTCATCAAGTGAAACACTAGAGGTTAAAATAACTGAGCATGATTTTAGGTGTAACGTACCCTCAAAACTCAACTGGCCATTCTCCCATCTGGCCACCCAGCTATGCCTGCTAAAGTGATATAAATAAAATAAACACGATTTTAAACATTTTCTTATTTTGCAGAGAGTGATATTTTAAAAAGAAAATTACGTTTTACAAATACAGTTTCCTCTAAACTTGCACAAAAGGAGAATTTTCAAAACATGTTTCAGGTTGTTTTTTTTTAATCATTTGGAGAATGACAGTCTTTCTCATATATATAGCTTCAGATCGTCCCTCCAGTCACACAGCTTGACGTTTTCACTATTTGTGAGAAGGACCCCAAAACTGAAGCTGTTACCTTGTTCTGTAGCGCTTCTGTCTCAGCTAAGCTCTGGGGCCCCTGTGTCTATTTTTGGGTCTAACATCTGTTCAGCTCCTGCACTGATCTTCACTTTTCCAATTTCGTTTCACTGCATTTCTTGGTAGAACCACCCATTCGGATGTGCTCAAGACATATTACTGAATTCCTCACCATCACGGGTCTTCCCTCATCCCAACATATCTGGGATAAAAATGAACTTGAAAATGTAAGAGCAAATTACCTTTCCACGTCTAATGAAGGAAAAGAGATAGTAGATGGCTGCCACTTTTCATTCCAAACTGCTCAAAATACTTCTCACATACGGCTCAAATCCTTCATATTTTCAGGTACACTGTACTTATTTCCCTAAGAACAGGAAAACACCTTTCTTTTGCTCACGTTAAAGGTGTAAGAACAGGGTGGCTCAGCTTATAGGGTAAATTATAGAAAATAAAAATGGAGATTGGGGGCATTCCAACTTCTTTGGTTGTTAGAATGGCCAAGTTGAGTTTAAGTGCCGCCAAAACGATTTGAAGAAAAGTGATGAATTGATATAAACCAGCATCATGCAATCTTAAATTCCCCAGTTCTTTGGTTGAATCTGATTATTGTTGCTCTGATGGGAGATTGTAATCATATTATTTTATGGATATAAAATAGCACATGGCAGGTTAAACATAGTATTGCCGAAACTCTGCCCCTGTTCACTGGTGTGGAATAGAAACATGGAGACAGTTTTGGCTTTAGTAGAAAAGAGTAGCTTCTACTGCTTTGCCAATCAAAGGGAACCATGTGGGCTAACACTCTCAAGACTGTGTGAACCCACCCTGGATGGGATAGTGAGGAGTTTTAATAGTGTTCAGGGAGGAGGGTGTGATCAACTCACGGACAATTCTTGGGTTGGTTGGCACCAAGGTGCAATTTCAAGCATCATCAATTTTCTGGTTTCAAACAGTCTAGGATGTATGTTCTTGTAGTCAGCAGTTTTCAGCTGGAGGGGGATCTGCTTCCTATAAAAACAACTCAGGAATGTGTGTCGGGCCTTTATCTGTATCTTTCAGGGAACTGGGAGTTCAGTGATTCTGCTATGTGGCAGAATTATAGTCTAAATTGTTACCAGTTCCCTAGTCCAATGGCTATTTTTTTTCTGCACCTTCATATTTCCCAATCTTAACTCTTGAGTCAGCATTTTATTTCAATAAAGGACATGGGAGCTTGTGCACAGTTTCAGTGGCCTGCCATTGAACTATTCTGTGACTATTCTGTGACTCCTCCCACTGAGAAGTAAAGGCTGGCCTCAGAGACTGGTGGCATGTGATGGAAGTGACACTCTGGATCCCCAAGCTGGGTCATAAGAAGTCTTGCTGCTTCTGCTTTTGTCTCAGGAACACTCTCTGCAGCTGTGAGCTGCTGTCTAAGTCCACTGAGACTGCTGAGTGTGTCCCAGCAGTGGGTTCTCCAGTGGCCAGTCCAAGGTAAGCCCAGTCTTTCTAGCTACTTGACCAAGTCCTGTAGACCAGATCAGCCCACCTGGTCAATGCTATGTGGAACCTCCAGACCAGCCCACCCAGTCAGTGCCATGTGGAACACTCACCTGAGGCCTGTCTGACTCCCTTAGCCACAAGACTGTGACATAATAAAATGCTTGTTGTCTTCAGCCTAATAAATTATTGAACTCACAGAAAAGTACATTCTTTGAGACAGCTGTAGGATTTCTAGGTAGCTCAGTGGTTAAGAACCCACCTGCCAATGCAGGAGACTCAGGAGACATGGGTTTGATCCCTATGTCAGGAAGATCCCCTGGGGAAGGAAATGGTAACTCACTCCAGTATTCTTGCCTGGGCAATCCCATGGACAGAGGAGCCTGGTGGGCTACAGTCCATCGCCCCCTACACTGGGAGTGCGGAGTCTTAGCTACTGGACCACCAGGAAAGTCCAAAACTTCATTTAAAAGTCCAAAACTTTCTTACAATCCAATTTTAAATTTAAGTTGATGTTTTTATTAAGTTTTTATAATTTCTGTAACTTTAAACAGAATGTATATAAGTCAATGGAATGTGTAAGTCAACGCAGAAGGTACCATAAAAACTGTATATTTGGAAAAATTATTTTAGAGTTTTTTTTCCTCTACAAAGTTAAAAATCCTGGAAAATGGTGGATTATACATAAACTAGAATGTGCTAAACTTTCTCCATATTTGTATTACATGTCAGTTCAGTTCAGTTCACTTGCTCAGTTGTGTCTGACTCTTTGTGACCCCATGAACTACAGCATGCCAGGCTTCCCTGTCCATCACCAACTCCCAGAGCTTGCTCAAACTCATGTCCATCAAGTCAGTGATGCCATCCAACCATATCATCCTATTTCATCCCCTTCTCCTGCCTTCAATCCTTCCCAGCCTCAGGGTCTTTTCCAATGAGTCAGTTCTTTGCATCCAGTGGCCAGAGTATTGGAGCTTTAGCTTTAGCGTCAGTCCTTCCAGTGAGTATTTAGGACTGATTTCCTTTAGGATGGACTGATGTTACATATCTTTAATCAGTTGTTGCTTTCTTTAATCCTTTGAAACCACAAAGAGATGTTCCTGATAATGATTACGAAGTAGCTCTGGACTCATTTTGTTCACTATTTATAGAATCCATCATCAGGAGGTCTGACAAGCCAAGGCTGAGTTGCTGGCTGTTGGAGAGCCGCACGTCCATGCTAGGTGCTGGGTCAGCACAGAGTATTCACAGCTAATGGAAAGTACAGAAACCACATGGGTGATCTAGGGTAGCAGAGAGTCATTGGTGGCAGCTGAGAACTTCACTTGGAACTGGAGGAGTCGGTTTTTATCAGAGAGATGTTAAGGTCTTGAAAGTCAAAGAGGGCCCAGATTTTAATTTTTGTAAGACTTCTCTAGAGTGACCTTTTGGTGTTAGCTGAGCCCCTCAAATCATTTTTAATCTGTGCCTTGCATTAATTTTTTGGTCTTTCTTGTTATCTTGGGACCATTAGTCTATTAAGTTTTAAGCAAGCCACTTGAGTACAAGAAATAAGGAGGGAGATTTCCTTCTATGTATTATCATTCATATTGCTTGACATATAATTATGTTCAGGTCGTTTTTGAAAAAGAAATCATAGATTATCCCCACACTTCTTGGTCCAGAAATTGCAATGTTTTCCTTGACCTTTTATATTCAAGTTATGTTTTTTAGTATGAAAAATATATACACATATATGGATATGAAGGCTTCTTATATGCAGTTTTTAGCTACCCAAGAATGCTATGAACAGAATAGACATTCTTATCATTAGTGGCTCCTATTGCCAAAATAACATTTCCTTTATAATCTGATTTTGTAAATTTTCTGTCCATGAAGTTTTCAATCTCTTTGAGTTTATTCCTTTAGAAGAGAGAGTGTATACACATAGTGCACAGGTTTCAAAGGTATGAAATACAACTGGGCGATTAAACTGAACTGAGTAAACAATTGAGAGTTGTTTTCCTCCCATCTTGTCCCATAGTTCTTGGTTTCTCATTTCTTTAGCCAGATTTTGAGCATCCTTCTCTAAACCTAGACCATATATTTTGTGTGTGTTGGTTGCAACTCTTTGCAACCCCATGGACCGTATCCCACCAGGCTCCTCTGCCCATGGGATTCTCCAGGCAAGAATACTGGAGTGGGTTGCCATTCCCTTCTCCAGGCGATCTCCTCCACCCAGGGACTGAACCCGGATCTCCTGCATTGCAGGCAGATTTTTTACCGTCTGATCACCAGGAAAGCCCAAACCAAAAGACCCTGCATCTTGAAACTAAGATCTGACACAGCGTCCCCCCAAAAGAAGTTGAGGTTCTTTTCCAAAAACTCAAAAAAGATTCAAATACTGTCATCTCACATGTGTAGATAAAGGGTCAGTTCAGTTCAGTTCAGCTGCTCAGTCATGTCCAACTCTTTGCAGCTCCGTGGACTGCAGCACGCCAGGCCTCCCTGTCCATCACCAACTCCTGGAGCTTGCTCGAACTCATGTCCATCGAGGCGGTGATGCCATCCAACCATCTCACCCTCTGTCATCCCCTTCTCCTCCTGCCTTCAATCTTTCCCAGCATAAAGGATCAGCAATCTGTATTTTATTCTCCCTTTAATTTACATACATAGAAGCATTATGTACATATTCTTCTGTATCTAGCTTTTCTGATTCATTATTGTATTCTAGAAATGATCCCATTTTAGTACATATAGAGATGACTTTTTAAAAGACCTGCTAGTATTTTATTGTGTAGGTGGACCACAGTTGACTTAACAAATATTTATTAGTGTGCCTTATGTTGTTTTTAAACATTTTTCTCTTGCAAGCAGTTGCTGTAATAAATACCCTTCTGCATATGTCTTTGTGCTCATGTGAGAGATTATGTATAGGATAACTTCCAAGCAATAGAAATACTGAGTAAAAGCAACAAGTGGTTTGCATTTTATTCTGTTCTCAAGTTGACCTCGTAAAGCTGTAATAATACATACTCAGAGCAGCACTGCATTCATTTCACATTTTCCCCACATGCAATGTCTCGTCAAACTTTGATTTCTGTTAATTTGATATGTGAAAAAATACTCTCTTCTTAGAATTTTAAAGTGCAGATTTCTTAGTTTGCTGAAGACTGGTCAAGATTTTTTTCTAATTTTCTATATAATTATTGATTTTTTCTTCCTGGTTTATTGTTCTTTGGCTATTAAGGAAATTAGACATTTTTAGGCAACTTTTTCAACTTTTGTTGAAAGCTTTTTCTCAATTTTTGTTTTTCCTTTTTAAATATAGAGTCCTCAGTCTTTAAAGGCTTAGGAAATATTATGTAATAGTGTTTAAAAATTCACCCATGTTTTCTTATAGTATTTTATAATTATTTCTTCTTTTAAAAATATTTTTAATGCTAAATTCACCTGGAAATTTTAGAGTGGAAAATGGACTTCTGTTTTTCCAGAATGCTCATGCATTAAACTTCCAAGAAGTTTGAGTATCATGAGCTCCCCTCCTTCACCATCAAAAAAAGATCAAAAACATAACTATGCTAGGACCCTTGAAGTGGATGAAATATGAATAGTTGGTAACTTGCCTGAGATGGTAAAAGTATTATATGTAGACTTGGCTGGACTACAGTACCCAAATACTTGGTCAAACATTATCCTGAGTGTTTCTCAGGATGTTTTCAAAAGAAATTTAAATTTAAATAATTTACACTTTTTAAATTTTGTTTATTTATTTCTGGCTTCACTGTATCTTCACTGCTGTGCATGGGTATCTCGTGCAATCAGTTGCTCAACTGCAAAGTAAGGATCAGAAATCAAAGCAGTGTATGCCCACCCCCCAAAAAAATGGTGGGTTGAGGCCTCTTTGATTAAAAGGCAGCAGTACAAATGCAGCCTTACGGTACTTCACTAGCAATGACTCCTTGACCCAGTGCAGGTTGGAAGTCTTTTCTCATCCTTCTGGGCATGACGTTGCTCTCTGTTAAGTCATTTGTGTGTGTGTGTATGTGTGTATGTGTGCACGCACCCACTCAGTCATGTCTGACTCTTTGCAACTCCATAGACTGTAGCCCACCAGGCTCCTCTATCCATAGAATTTTCCAGACAAGAATACTGGAGTGGGTTGCCATTTCCTACTCCAGAGGATCTTCCTGACCCAGGAATTGAAACAGCGTCTCTTGTGTCTCCTGAGACTCCTGCGTTGGCAGGCAGGTTCTTTACCACTGTGCCATCCGGGAAGTCATTTAGCAAACACATACTGAGAGCTGACAAAAATTGTCACATGGACATTGTTCTGTATCTATTTATAAATAAATACTGTATAAAAGTATTTATTTTCATGCCCATTGCCAACTCTTGTTTCTATCACATTGCTGGGCACATAGTAGGCCTTTGAGCAAATGAATTCCCATAATTGATTCATCCTACTTAATAACTTGGAGTGAATGTAACTATTGTGACCCAAAGTAAAATAGTCTCATGTTCCCCTTCCCTGAAGTACTGTACCACAATAGACTTTTTCATCTCTCTGTCCCCTGTGACCTAGAGTACAACGGCTAATCACAGGCCTCTTAGGAAAGAAATATGGTCAGATTATCAGACTTGTATAATCACTATTTTGAATGTCCTTTGATTTTCACTCATTTTATCTTTCTATTTTTATAACCTCAGTTCTTTAATCCTGTTTGGGCAGCTCAATATAAAATATAGAGAGAAACCTGTCACTTTCCTGGCTGACTAGTATCATAGGCCTAAGCAAGAAATTTAAAACTCTTATGTTCATATTCCAGCTGTTCTGTTCTAACAGCAGATTTCATTTAAATTGTACATTCCTGGAGGAAACAGTCAGCTACATTTGTCTGTCTCACGTGGTGTACATGTGTTGCTGTTTGAAATCTAACAACTCTGTCTCTTCTGGATAATGCCCAGCTATCTTGACCTGATTTAATCAGGCTTGCTAGTGAAAAGCAAATCATTTGCAAAGCATTGCTAGTTCTTTAGTTATTACATTGTATTAGCTCCAAATATGGAGAAGGAAATGGCAACCCACTCCAGTGTTCTTGCCTGGAGAATCCCAGGTCCCGGGGAGCCTGGTGGGCTGCCGTCTATGGGGTCGCACAGAGTTGGGCACAACTGAAGCAACCTAGCAGCAGCAGCAGCTCCAAATATATAATAATTACTGCAATAGAACACTTTGATATTCCCTGGACTTTCTCATTCTCACCCCACCTAATAGACCCAAGCATCCTGACCAAGTTATACTCCTCTTAGAAGTTAGAAGTGTGGAAATAAATGAAGACCAAATGAGAAAAGCAAAGGCTATTTATTCAGAGCTTGCTACAGCCAAGGAACCTCAGCCACAATTACTGGCATTTGGCAGACAATCAAAAGCAGGCAGAGGAGTGGAAAAGCTTTACTGTGGAATAGAAGGATGGTACAGGTATTTCTTGAATAGAGGCTGTTGGCATGGAGATGCTGTAGGCGCTTAACAGAAGCAGGACTCCCTATGTAATTGATTAGAGTTACCTATCCCTTTCTCTTCCCTGATGGCTCAGAGGTTAAAGCGTCTGCCTCCAATGCAGGAGACCTGGGTTTGATCCTTGGGTCGGGAAGATCCCCTGGAGAAGGAAATGGTAACTCACTCCAGTACTCTTGCCTGGAGAATCCCATGGATAGAAAAGCCTGGAAGGCTACAGTCCATGGCGTAGCGAAGAGTCGGAAACGACTGGTCGACTTCGCTTACTTACTTATCCCTTTCTCTAGTTTTCCCAAAGTTGGCAGTAGGAACAAAAATTAGAAAAACTCAATTATTAATTAAGTCCTGGCCATTTGGGGTTGAATGCTATTGTTCAGCTTTCTGGATTGTTATTAGTGAAGGCAATCTGGCTTCCTGTAAGTTTTACGCCCAGCAGGCTGGCTTCCTGGGTTATTTATTTATAAGGGCCTTGCGTCTACTGTTCATGAAATGTTTACACAATCCCTACCTACCCTGGCCCCTGCTTGCTGTCAGGTCAGCAACTTTCTGTGGATTTCACGGGGGAGTGTGGAGGTCTTTGTAAAATTTGATCTCACCCTGGCATATCAGCAACTGGCCTTTGATGATAGCATTCCTGATACTCAGACCATCACCATTCATCAGGGAACTTGTCAAGTTACATTCCTTCACTTTGGAATTTCTATTCCCTTTGAGCTTTCCATTGCTTTGTGAAGAGTCCTGTTCCTAAAATTTCTGAGGAGATACCACATTTCGGAGAGAGTGTTATGAAATTACTGGGGAAGGGAGTGAGATAAACTTGATATTCCAAATATACCTGACCAATATCATGATCTCTTTGATAAACAATACTTTTGTGATAATAGACTAGAAGACTTTCTTGGAAGTTTCATGGCATTTTAATTTTTTTTTTTTTTTCATTGCACTCCTCATTTTGAGCTTATTCTCAACTTTGATGCAAAGGATTTTAAAACCCTTTTCACAGGTACTCTGTTAAGCCTAGACTCATCACTTTTGTGTTTGGATTCAAGTTCCTGACCTTACATTTATCCGTCCTAAGTGTAAAGTGTAGCCTAAGGGACCTTTTTGGACCATATTCTACCACGCAACATATACTTCCCCTCTCACAGCCTCATGTTACCACCAATTTTCTAAGCATCCCATTGTTTGAAATCATGAGCCAGATGATGCCAAGGAAATCAATCAGTACTTTCAGCAACCGTTGATAAATCAGTTGTGAATATCTGCAGTTATAAACTTACCTAACCCTGATCTCCCCAGCATGCCCGCTGGATGTTATGTCAAATGGCTTGCTGAATTCTGGAATCATCACATCGTATCACTTACGGTTGTGCTGGTCTAGTAATACTTGCAGAAAGAGAAAAGGCAATAATTTTATAGGACATTTTAAATGAGCACATCCTGGTTTGGTAATCACCATTTCCTCTTCTGAAGATGGCCTCACAGACCATTCTTTCTAAGACATTAATTTTTACAATTTTCCTCAAGATTGCTATTAGGAGCAACATAATCTAATTCCTTTTTGAGGAAAATCAAAACCGTATGTGATCATGTGCTTGGAGCATTTCTCCTCGTCCCTTCTGACAGTGTTTCATGTGTCTTTTTAGAAGGGCTCTCAGTCCTTATGCATCTGTTTAGGTGCACCAGGTCTTAGTTACGGCATGCAGGATGTTTAGTGGTGGCACATGGGATCTAGATCACCGACCGGGGACCAAATCCGGGCCCCCTGCATTGGGAGTGTAGAGTCGTAGCCACTGGACCAGCAGGGAAGTCCCAGTCTCAGTATTTTGAGACATAATTTACCCCAGGAATCCCGTTCACAGGCTGCAGTGTGTGTTGCTGCTCATCCAGACTGCAGCTGGCTCTGGAAGGTTCCTTAGGGGTTCAGAGCATCCGTGCTAGAAAGTGTTGGATGGTATGCTCTGCACCTGCTTTCACCCCAGGGTGTCCCAGAGCCAATGACTGTCCCTGAGAGGGATACAAAAGACCCATCTCACCTTTAGGGGGACATCAGGTTTAATTTAAACTCCAGTGTTCCCTGCTAGATGCAGGAAAGCATAGATTTCATCTGAAACCCCATTCAGCTTCCCTCATTCCCTTACAGGTTCCTCTGGAGATCACTGTAAAGAACTCTGAAGGTTTGGACGTTTGTTTTTAACCTGCCACAGTTTCATGGAAGCTGGAAGGAGAGATGAGACACCTGTCATCAGAAGCGAAAGATAATGTACTACACATGATAGAGCAGTGGCCAGTGTCTTCACCGTGGCATTGATTCCCTAATCCCCTGTTCTCAGAGGGTCAGATGCTAGCTGCACAGACAATCATGATGCAGGAGAAGCACCCCCAAGCTCAGGGATCCTGAAACTTTCTTAGCAGGAAGTGAGCGAACCTGTCCTTTGTTCTGAAGGATTTACTATCTCTGTCTTCCAAGGCTGTTCACGATACAAACACTTTTGAAAAGATAGTCCAGAGAAGAGGCAGCTAGTCCCTCTTCTCACAGGACATGCAAAAAAGTGAAACACCTAAGGAGATGGTCATCTAATAACATTTATTCTCATTTCTACATCTTCTTGGTGTCTGAAAAAAGTTCCCATGATCACACCACATTGTCATTTACTTGGATTAACATGACTTGCAAAGATGAGAACCGAACTGTTCGATTTCCTTTATATGGAACTAATGAAGACTATTATCAATAATATTCCAGGTGTAGTATTGATCCCAACTATGTACCCTGGGGTCTCAGACTCGGTCAGCCAAATAAATCTCATGAACCATGAGCATCTTCCTTAGAAAGTCAGGAGATTTCTCCTTTGGGAGGGTCCACATTGACCCTTCTACTTTGCCTAAGGCTTTAACACAGATATGCAGGATACGTTACCAATTGCACAGACTCTGCTTCAGATGGTAAAGAATTTGTTTGCAATGCAGGATCCTTGGGTCAGAAAGATCCCCTGGAGAAGGGAATGCCAACCCACTCCAATATTCTTGTCTAGAGAATTCCGTGGACAGAGAGCCGGTGGACTACAGTCCATGGGGTTGCAGAGTCAGACACTACTGAGCAAGTTACACTTTCACTTTCACTTTCTGCCTCAGCCCCTCAGGAAGAAATCTAGGGCAATTCCATCATCTATAAAGCCCCTGGCCAGTTTGTTGAGACCGATCTGAATGCCTCCAAGGACCAAAGTGATGCCTTTAATCCTATCCCTTTAGCTACAGTCAGGGACAAATTTCATCCTGCCTTTTCTAACTGAATGATTCCTGTTGTAGGAACAACACTTTCAGGTAAGCATAAGTAATAACTCAGCTTTCGCTCTGAAAGGTTCCCCTGAGTAACAAGGGGTAATCTTATTTTAGAAAGATCTCTTTAGTTTTCCGAGGGCTATGCAATCAATCCATGATGTCTGCTAAACTTAGAGATCTCTTATGACTCAACTTAAATCACCATATTTTCTGGGAAGGAAGAATGCTAATATCTGCTTTCCATGTAAATACAATCTTAAGGGCGTCCGTGGCCCTCCTAGAAAGAAAGTGTTGTTTAATTTGTTGTTGGCAGTGCCTCTGAAAGTGGTCTCCTAGCAGCCTGGCAGGCCTCAGAGGTCCCAGTTCATTGGAATAATTGAGCCTAGTCCTTGCTTTGAAGTGACTGCCTGGCATGAGCCTGGCTGCATGTTGCATTCTCATCTGAAAGTGAGACTTGGTTAATCCTTACTACTTTGCCAGTCATTGAGTTCTGTGTCATCTATAATAAGACGAGTAGGCTGAGAATCCAAGACTTCCGTGGGTTGGGCATTTAGTTCTGATGGGATCCCAGTAGCAGGTAGATAGCTTTTTGAAGGGGTGGACCTAGAGTTCTATCAGAAAGGCAACAAGTCAAAAACACTAAAGGGCATCTCCAGGTGGAGGCTGCCATTTTTTTTGGCCAGTGGCTCAAATCATCAAGCTCACTAATTGCAAAGATTTGTAGCTCGAAGGAATCACTAAATCTGTGAGGTCCCCAATGCACCAGAATGTCTCCACGTGCAATTTTTTTTTGCTATTAAAAGAATCTGCTCTGGCACTTGTGTGCATTCATAATACAAGCGTGCAAAGCATCCATACCAAGTATACATTCAGCTACCACAATAGGATTATACATGGAATCAGTTCTTTTGTCCTGGAAGAAAGTGTTAATCTTTAATATATTACACAATAAACAAACCGACTTTCGCTGTCCAGGGAGACACTATCTCTGGCTTCCAAAGCTCTTTGTTATATAAATAACCTTGGAAAAAATAGCTCAGAACAAAGGCAGGTTGTACCTGTGCTCATAAAACATACAGAAAATATGAGAGACCTGTGAAGAAGTACCTCTCAGTGGCATCCTCTTAGTAAATCAATTTATATAAATCTTTGTTTCTAGTTATGTTTCTTTGGAACTCGAGACAGTGAAAGTAAAAAATGTAGAGCTAGAAGTCAAGTTAAAAGCCACAGGGCCTTCCCTGGCAGCCCAGTGGTTAAGACCCCATTCTTCCAAAGCAAGGGGTGCAGGTTCAATCCCTATTTGGGGAACTAAGAACCCACATGCTTCAGGGCATTGTAACATAGACATTACCATATGTTAAACTGGATAGCCAGTGGGAATTTGCTCTATGAAGCAGGGAGCTCAAATCCAGTGCTGTGTGACAACCTAGAGGTGGGATGGGGTGGGAAGTGGGAGGGAGGTTCAAGAGGGAGGGGGCATATGAACACCTATGGCTGATTCATGTTGATGTATGGCAGAAACCAACACAGTATTGTAAAGCCATTATCCTCCAATTAAAAGTAAATTTGAAAAGGGAGGAAAAAGGGATATAAAAATAAAAACCAGAGTCTTCCCTAGTGGCTCAAATCGTAAAGAATCTGCCTGCAGTGTAGGAAACCCAGGTTCAATTCCTGAGTCGGGAAGATCCCCTAGAGAAGGAAATGGCAACCCACTCCAGTATTCTTGCCTGGAGGATTCCATGGACAGAGGAGTCTGGCGGGCTATAGTCCATGGGGTCACAAAGAATTGGACACAACTGAGTGACTAACACTTTGAAAAATAAAAACAACAATAATAATGACTCTGACTATTACTGTTTTAGTCCATTCTGGCCAATATAATAAAACACCATAGACTAGGAAGCTTATAAACAATAAAAATTTCTCTCACTGTTTTGGAGGCTGGAAGTCTGAGGGGAGGATGCCTATGGGGTCAGGTCTATGTCTTGTGAAGGATTGCTCCCCAGTTCACAAATGGTCATCCTCTCACTGTATCTTCACAAAAAGGGAAGGGGCTTGGGAGCTCTGGGGGTATCTTTTATAAGGGCATTAATCCCATTCATGAAGACTCCACCCTCATGAACTTCCAAAGCCCCCACCTCCTAACACTCTCACGTTGGACATTAAAATTTCAACATATGAATTTGTGGGGTGGGGAACAAGCATTCAGCCCATAGTAATTACTGAATATATCTTAGGATTTTGTAGATTATTATTTATAGTTGAATAACAGTGAGAAGGCATTTTTGGTAGCCACATGTGTTTGGCCCTTTTTCCTGGTGATGCAGTTGATAAATTCTAACTGTTGAGAGGAAACGGGTATTTGCCAAGGGAGCAATGTCAATAGCAATATTTCCAAATGGGAACATGCAGATTAAATGTTTAATTAGCACAAATTATTTAAAGGCCTCAGATTTTTCTCTCTAGTTCAATTCATTGAATTTTTTTTTTCTTTTTTAATCACAATGCCTCACAGAATCTATTTCTTACTTTGGATAGTATTACCCTCCCACCAAAAGAGTCTACATAACTTGGAAGATGAAGAATTCCATGATGTATAAAAGAAAATGAAGATTTGTTAAGAAATGAAGGACATATGAGTCTTCATAGATGTAGATGAAGGCCACCGGGATTTGTATGTGTCTGCATGTTTAATACAGGTATATACTATACCTGCACATTTAAAAGTAAGCTCCACGTGCATCAGGATTTTTATGCATATTTTCCAATTGTGTGCAAGCAATTATTTTCCACCTTTAAACATTTAATTTACTTTAATTACTTGCATGGTTATTACTGAAATGAAGCCAATTCTCTTCTTCAAAACTTCAGCTCATTCTCCTCATCATCTCAGCTTCTGCAGCCATCCTCTCTAGCTTTTTTGTGTGAAGGAGAAGCAATCTTTCTCTTTTCCAAAAGGAGAACAGAAAAGGAGACATGGCCATCATATTCTATCTCTTAAGTTTCCATGACTGACATTAATTTACTTTGGAGAGTATTTTTTTCCCTCTTCTTAATATTTTAATGGCTTTCTAGCAAATACTCTTTGACTTGACCTTGATGTTAACATAATCCAAAATTAAGGTGACTGAAAGAACACTGCGCAGGCCTGAAAATAAAGCAAACTCACATATAAGGTAATTTTCCCAATGATAATTTTTTGACCTATTTGAATAGATACCTTTTTAGAGATGTAGATCAAATTGTCAAATTTCAACTTACAATTTTGGTGTGTTCATTTAGTTATGTATTAATTACATATTAAGTAGTGTTTAATATGTATTATAAACACAGAGATAATTTTATAACATATATCACAGAAATACTGCTTTTTCATTCTTTCTCCTGAAAAAATTCATTCAAATGCTTTATCTATACTTTTTATTCAATCTCAGTCATTACTAGAAAAATCTTATAGTCATCCAACACAGTGTTCTAGAGTGTATCATCTTCTTTTTCTTTTCGGACACACCATGCACCATGTGAGATCTTAATTCCCTGACCAGGGATTGAACACACATCCCCTGCATTGGAAGCACAGAGTCTTAACTGCTGGTCCACCGGGGAAGTCCCATGGGGTATATCATCTTTCTGTCTATGTAATTTTTGGTGATACAGAATCTACATATGGTGTTATCCCTGAATATTATATTCCCAGGTGTATGTACCTCTTTACATCATATTTATGCATTTATTCAGCAAATATTTGTTGAGCATGACCTGTGGGTTGGGAACAGATCTAAGCCCTCCCGCATGCTAGAGATTCAGTAGTTAGTAACCTATGGCACATAAGTTCTGATAGAGTTTATATTCTGGTGGAGGAAGACATACAACAAATATCTGTCCGGTATATTCTGTGAAGTGCTGTGAAGACAAAGGAGAAGAGGATGGAGGCTGATGATGGAGCATGTGATGTTTCTGTAGGATGTCAGAGAAGACCTCTTTGAGGATTCTATTAACTATTTATTTTGTTTTCTTATTTTGAAGCTTTGACATCTTGATTTTCCTGACCCTGTAGGGACTATTTCTCTTGGTTAGCCAACTCCTAGAGGCATAAACAGCTTTCTCATTACTCTGTGTTTCAAACTTAAACCAACTAATGCAGAACCCACACCCTGAAGACTCCCTTCACCGGGCTCACCTGGACCACTATCCAGCTACCCTAACCACTCCGGGTCCAGGAACCAGGCAACTGATGACAGCTTCCTACATCAGACAGCTTATTGAAATTAGCCACACTGACCAATCCTAACCTTGCTTATCCTGCCTTTTCCAAGGAAACCGCAGTCTAGGCTCTTGCCCATAGCACCCTGCGTCCATCCTGACTGACCCTGGTGTTTCCACGGGGTGATCCAGCCTGGTGCAATGTACCCACTTCTCTGGACAACTACGTACAGCAAACTGTCCTTCCATGGCAGTGTTTCCTGGTCTTCTGGCCTTACCATACCTCAAATTATCCATGAATAAATTGTATTTTAAGACAGAAGGTGTGACATCTGAGCAGAGAGCTGGATGAAGTAGGGAGTGAGATGTGAGTCTGTCTGGGGAAAGAACATTCCACAGAGAGAGCTCATGTGTTCTTGGCCATCTTTGAGGAGCAGGCAATTTGCTGTGTGGCCAGAGCTGGTTGAGCAGAAGAGGGAAAGCCAGGAGATAAAGCAGAGAGAATTCCTAATGCATGCAATTAAATGAAAGCAGTGCTATAGTCTGAATGCCTGTTGTTGTTCGGCCACTAAGCCCTGTCCAACTCTCTATGACCCCATGGACTGCAGCATAACAGTGTTGTAGTCTGAATGTCCCTGTCTCCCCTAAATTCACAGAAAGAGACCATAATCTCAGTGTGAGTGTATCTGGAGTTGGGGCCTCCAGGAGGTCAAGAGTGGGGGCCTCATGATGAGATTGGTGCTCTTAAAAGAGTACAAAAGAGATGGTCTCTCTCTATAATAGGAAAACACAGTAAGAAGGTATCTGTAAACAAGAAAAAGGGCCCTCACCACAAAACAAATCTGGCACCTTATTGGACTCCCTAGCCTCTAGAACTGGGAGAAATTAATTTCTGTTGTAAGCCACTTGGTCTGTGGTGTTTCTGTTACAGTGTGCATGCTAAGTCCCTTCAGCCGTATGACTCTTTGAGACCCAATAGTCTGTAGCCCGCCAGGCTTCTCTGTCCATAGGATTTTCCCAGCAAGAATACTGGAATGGGTTGCATTTCCTTTCCCAGGGGATCTTCCTGACCCAGGGATCGAACCCACATCTCTTAAGTCTCCTGCATTAGCAGGCAGATTCTTTTACTGCTTGTGCCACCTGGGAAGTCCTGTAACAGCAGCACGAACTGAGACAGGTAGGCACCTGAGGTCACCTGACACCATCAGTAACTGGACCGTCAGTGAGGAGAAGCCAAGAAAAGTCCAGGTACTGAATCACTTCTGTAGAGAATTTTCAAAGGCAGAGACTGGAACGGGCAGATAGTTCAAGTCTCCCGTGAGGTAGCTCTCAGTACAAAAGGGACCAAAGAATGAGTTCCGTGCATAGCTAGAGTCTTTCCTTATCGTGCTTGCTGACTATAATAGATTATAGTGCTGACTCATAAAAAAAGCTCTATGTTTCCTCACACCAAGGCACTTGAAAATGACCTGCTGGATCATTCTTATGCCCTGGCTATTATTTTGCATGTTGACTAAAGAAAGCTTCCTTTCCTGTTAGTTTTCTTCAAGTAGGGAAAATTTTAGGTCACTGGGAAGGGAGTAGGTCAAAATAGCATCATCTTTGGCCAGGATGGATGCATACATGTTGAAATGCAATATTTATTGTGCATGTGGTGGGTGCAATTAATATGCATGTGGTGGTTACAAATTAATTAGAAAGTCTTTCTTGCATATCTTATCACTGCTCCAGCCCTGAGGGAGGCTCAGAAGGAGGAGGCGATATTCACCTCAAAGAGGAATCGTCAAGATAAGCGCAGATGAAACAACCGGCACATAATAAGAAGCACAATTTTGTGGTATTGATTCCAACATTTTTATAACCTCAGAGAAGAGATAAGAAGTGTAGGCAGAATTAATGAAAAACTTGATTTTTCGTTTTGATTTTTACCTCAAAGAGAGCAGGATGGTAGAAGAAGCTGCAAGAAGGGAGAAAACCATGAAAGCAAAAGAGGACACACAACCCCCAAAAAGAGAAAAGTATGGAAAATATATATGTGGTGGTGGTGTAGTCACTAAGTCGTGTCCAACTCTTTTGATCCCATGGACTGTAGCCTGCCAGGCTCCTCTGTCCATGGGATTTTCCAGGCAAGAATATTGGAATGGGTAGCCATTTCCTTCTCCAGGGGATCTTCCCAACCCAGGGATTGAACCTGGGTCTCCTGCACTGCAGGCAGACTCTTTACCAACTGAGCTACAAGGGAAGCCCAAGTGTGTGTGTGTGTGTGTGTGTGTGTGTATATATATATATATATATATGTATAGTTTGGCTCTTGAAAACAAGATAAATGAGAATTTCTCATAGAGTCAAGAAAGAAGAACATTGGTA
>SJYC01051100.1:0-16271 GCA_006408675.1 Madoqua kirkii | reverse complement strand
CTCCAGGGGATCTTCCCAACCCAGGGATTGAACCTGGGTCTCCTGCACTGCAGGCAGACTCTTTACCAACTGAGCTACAAGGGAAGCCCAAGTGTGTGTGTGTGTGTATATATATATATATATATATATATATGTATAGTTTGGCTCTTGAAAACAAGATAAATGAGAATTTCTCATAGAGTCAAGAAAGAAGAACATTGGTAGATTCCAGGTGCTGGGACTGAGGGGTGGGGAGGGGAGATGGGGACTTAGTGTTTAAAGGGGACAGAGTTGCAGTTTAAGAAAGTGAAAAATTCGGCAGACAGATGATGGTAAGAGTTCCACAACAATGTGAATATACTTAGTGCCACTGAACGGTACAGTTAAATATGGCTAAAATAATATGTTTGATATCATGTGACTTTTATCACAGTTTAAAAAAATTTTTTTAAAGATAAGAACTTAGTAATAACTAGAGAAAATAGAGTCACATTGGGGTCATTTTTTAAACAAAGAAGTGACATGAGGTAACACTTGATGAGAGTTTTTCTATTGGAATTAAACTAAATGGTTCAAGGATAAAATAGCCAAGGTGATGGATGATAGAGTAAGGCAGATTACTTTCCATAATAAAGTACCACAGAGGGTGTGATTTAAAATAACACTAGCATATTGTCTAAGGGTTCTGGAAGCAAGAAGTTCAAAATTTTGGTGTTAGTAGAGATTTGCCTCCTTGAAGGTGTTGGAGACCCTGAGGGAGAATTTTTTTTCTAGGACCCACTCCTGGTTCTGGCAGCTACCACCAATCTTGGGCACTTCTTGGCTTAAAGTCATGTCTCTCCAATCCCTGCCTCCTTAGAAGTATGGTATTCTCTTCCTGTCTGTTTGTACCCAAATTTCCCTTTTCTTATAAGGTCACCTGTAATGGGGAGTTAGAGACCACCTTGATCTACTATGATCTCATTTTAACTTGATTACATCTGTATAGATAGATCCTATTTCCAAATAAGATTATGTTCACAGGTACCAGGAGTTAAAAGCAGAATACATCTATTTGGAGGCTAAGTTGCTTCAGTTGTGTCTGACTCTCTGCAATCCCATGGACTGTAAACTGCCAGGCTTCTCTGTCCATGCATTTTTCCAGGCAAGAATACTGGAATGGGTTGCCATTTCCTTCTTCAATCTATTTGGGGGACAAAATTAAACCCACAAGATGAGTATTTGGTACTAACCCTAACCCCAAAAGATGTCCTTTTCATTATAAGGGACTGGAATACAAAAATAGGAAGTCAAGAAACACCTGGAGTAACAGGCAAATTTGGCCTTGGGATGCAGAATGAAGCAGGGCAAAGGCTAATAGAGTTTTGCCAAGAGAACACACTGGTCATAGCAAACACCCTCTTCCAACAACACAAGAGAAGACTCTACACATGGACATCACCAGATGGTCAACACCAAAATCACATTGATTATATTCTTTGCAGTCAAAGATGGAGAAGCTCTATACAGTCAGCAAAAAAAGACTGGGAGCTGACTGTGGCTCAGATCATGTACTCCTTATTGCCAATGTCAGACTTATATTGAAGAAAGTAGGGAAAACCACTAGACCATTCACGTATGACCTAATCAAATCCCTTATGATTATACAGTGGAAGTGAGAAATAGATTTAAGGGACTAGATCTGATAGACAGAGTGCCTGATGAACTATGGAATGAGGTTCATGACATTGTACAGGAGACAGGGATCAAGACCATCCCCCAAAAAAAGAAACACAAAAAAGCAAAATGGCTATCTGAGGAGGCCTTGCAAATAGCTGCAAAAAGAAGAGAAGTGAAAAGCAAAGGAGAAAAGGAAAGATATAAGCATCTGAATGCAGAGTTCCAAAGAATAGCAAGGAGAGATAAGAAAGCATTCCTCAGCGATCAATGCAAAGAAATAGAGGAAAACAACAGAATGGGAAAAACTAGAGATCTCGTCAAGAAAATGAGAGATATCAAGGGAACATTTCATGCAAAGATGGGCTCAATAAAGGACAGAAATGGTATGGACTTAACAGAAGCAGAAGATATTAAGAAGAGGTGGCAAGAATACACAGAAGAACTGTACAAAAAAGATCTTAATGACCCATATAATCATGAAGGTGTGATCACTCACCTAGAGCCAGACATCCTGGAATGTAAAGTCAAGTGGGCCTTAGAAAACATCACTAGGAACAAAGCTAGTGGAGGTGATGGAATTCCAGTTGAACTATTTCAAATCCTAAAAGATGATGCTAATGAAAGTGCTGCACTCAATTTGCCAGCAAATATGGAAAACTCAGCAATGGCCATAGGACTGGAAAAGATCAGTTTTCATTCCAATCCCAAAGAAAGGCAATGCCAAAGATTGTTCAGACTACCGCACAATTGCATTCATCTCATATGCTAGTAAAGCAATGCTTAAAATTCTCCAAGCCAGGCTTCAGCAATATGTGACCCAAGAACTTGAAGATGTTCTAGCTGGTTTTAGAAAAGGCAGAGGAACCAGAGATCAAATTGCCAACTTCCACTGGATCATCAAAAAAGCAAGAGAGTTCCAACAAACATCTATTTCTGCTTTATTGACTATGCCAAAGCCTTTGACAATGTGGATCACAATAAACTCTGGAAAATTCTGAAAGAGAGGGGAATACCAGACCACCTGATCTGCCTCTTGAGAAACCAGTATGCAGGTCAGGAAGCAACAGCTAGAACTGGACATGGAACAACAGACTGGTTCCAAACAGGAAAAGGAGTACGTCAAGGCTGTATATTGTCACCCTGCTTATTTAATTTCTATGTAGAGTACATCATGAGAAATGCTGGGCTGGAAGAAGCACAAGCTGGAATCAAGACTGCCAGGAGAAATATCAATAACCTCAGATATGCAGATGGTACCACACTTATGGCAGAAAGTGAAGAGGAACTAAAAAGCCTCTTGATAAAAATGAAAGAGGAGAGTGGAAAAGTTGGCTTAAAGCTCAACATTCAGAAAACGAAGATCATGGCATCTGGTCCCATCACTTCAAGGGAAATAGATGGGGAAACAGTGGAAACAGTGTCAGACTTTATTTTTTGGGACTCCAAAATCACTGCAGATGGTGATTGCAGCCATGAAATTGAAAGACTCTTACTCCTTAGAAGGAGTTATGACCAGCCTAGATAGCATATTAAAAAGCAAGGACATTACTTTGCCAACAAGGGTCCATCTAGTCAAGGCTATGGTTTTTCCCGTGGTCATGTATGGAAGTGAGAGCTGGACTGTGAAGAAGGCTGAGCACCAAAGAATTGATGCTTTTGAAAGAGTCAGACACGACTGAGCTACTGAACTGAACTGAACCGAGCAGGTAATGTGACCTGAATTGTATCCCCTCCAAATTCAACTGCTGAAGTCCTAATCCCCAGAGTAATGGTACTGGGAAATGAGGCCTTTGGACAGTAATCAGGTTTAAGTGAGGTTGTGAGAGTGGGGCCAGCGTGATGGAATTTGGGCCCTTGTGGCTCCATGGTGAAGACTCCATCTGCTAGTGCAGGAGACTCAGGTTTCATCTCTGGGTCGAGAAGATCCCCCTGGGTAAGGAAATGGCAACCCACTCCAGTATTCTTGCCTAGAAAATCCCATGGACAGAGAAGCCTGGCGGGCTACAGACTATGGGGTCACAAAGAGTTGGACACAATTTAGCAACTGAGCATGCAAAGAAGAGACACCAAAGAGCCTGCTCACTACCTCTCTCTCTCCATCAAGGGAGGACACAGCAAGAAGGCAGTCACTGGCCAGCCAGGAAGGAAGGCCGCATCAGGAAACCAAATTGGCTGGCACCTTAATCTTGGACTCACCAGCCTCCAGAACTGTAAGAACGAAATTGCTTTTAAAGGCACCCAGTCTCTGGTATTTTTGTCATGGCATCCTGAGCTCACTAATGAGTGAGCAGGTGATTCATTCGTTGGTCATTACCAGAGCCCCCTTCAGTGCTAGCTTTGGATGGCATGGACCAGGGTATTGCAGTTGATTCATTAATGCATGTAAAAACCTATGTATATGTATGAAGATTTATGCTCTATTTTATTCCCGGAAGGACTTTGGTATCTATTCTGATTGTAACAGAAGAGTGGAAAAGCAAGTAGGAATGTGATAATTTAATTTGTGATGATGATAATAATGTGAAAATAAGAATTGCAAAACAATACTTTCAACTCCAAGACAAGAATGTAGAAGAAATGGGAGATTTCCTGACAAAATTAAAAATGCCCAAATTAAATTAAAACATAAAAAACTTGATTAGACCAATTAGCATAGATGAGATTGAAAAGGTGATTAAAGTATGTTCATTAATAAAACTCCAGAACCAGATGGTCTCACAGCTGAATTTTATCTAATCATTAAAAAAGCAGATGACTCTATCATTTATGAAACTATTTTCCACCCCCAAAAGATGGAAAACTCAATAGTTCCTTTCATAAATCCAGTTCAATTTTCATATCAAAATTTTATAGCTATAGTACATAACAGAAAGATATAAACATCATCAATACTAAATATAGGTGAAAAAAATACAACTAAAATACTGGCAAATAAAAATCCAAAGGCCTAATGTACTATGACTAAGTAGAAATATATTCTAAGAATGCAAGGCTTTTTTTTATTATCAGGCAATCTGTCAACGCAATTCAATCCATTAAAGTGAAAAGAAAAGGCATTTAATTAGATTAATAGATGCTAAAAAAATATTTAATACGGTAGAGAAGATATTCTTAATTAAAAAACTCTAGGTTATATAAGAATGAATAAATACCATTTAGGAAAGGCAAATTACAAATATTACTCCAAATGGCCCAACAGTAAAATCAGGGCCCAGGCAAGAATGCCTGCGATTATTACCACCCTATCAAACAACAGTATTTTAGAGATGGGGGCTTCCCAGGTGGTGCTTGTGGTAAAGTTTCCTGCCAATGCAGAAAACTTAAGAGACTCGGGTTCAGTCCTTGGGTTGAGAAGATCCCCTGGAGGAGGGCATGGCAATCCACTCCAGTATTCTTGCCTGGGAAATTCCATGGACAGAGAAGCCTGGAGGGCTACAGTCCATGGGGTTGAAAGAGCTGGACATGACTGGGATGGCTTAGCATTACACATAAAGCAACAGTATTTTACAGATGGGTATAGATAGACTTCTGAAATGGCCTCCAGGGTTCCCTGCCTCCTAGAGTTTATGGCATTTTACAATCAGTCTCCTCCTTTTGAGTGATGCCTGTCCCTACAGACTTTTGAATGAGTAGAATATAGCAAAGATGGCGGGCTATTACTGTCCGGATTAGGTTACAGAGGTGGCGGCCTCTGTCTTGCTAGCGCTCTCCTACTCTCTCTGGCTCTTGCTTCTTCCGATGAAGCAAGCTGCCACATGGGCGGCTGCCTATTAAGAGCCTCAAGCGACAAGCATATGCATATGGTGAAGCTTTGGTGGGGCCAGTACTGTGACTTTGGACTTTTTGGACTATAGTATGAGGGCAGAGTGTTGGGGTATGCAGTAATTTATAAGGGACTGGCATTTAATTTCTTCACACCCAAGAGGCTTAAGTTTAGGTTGTACAGAATCCTGGCATTTGACTTTTCATTGCAGTTTCTGGTGATATCACCCCCAGGCAAGGAGAAATGTCTAACCAGGTACTTGTGCAGGCATGTCCAACTCTTTGAGATCCCATGGACTGCAGCACTCCAGGCTCCCCTATCCATGCAATTTTCCAGGCAAGAATACTGGAGTGGGTGGCCATGCCCTCCTCCAGGGGATCTTCCCCATTGAAGGATCAAACCTGTGTCTCTTGTACTGCAGGAGTTCTTTACTACTGAGGCACCAGGGAAGCCCCATCCAAGTACCCACTGGATCTTAATCAAAGGCTCCGAGCCTCAGCAGAGGCATGTAGACATAAGCCTGAAGGTAAACTGAGCCAAGGACGCTGGAGGTTATATTCATAAGGCCAATTTCAATATTTTGTTGGAAGAATTTCCCCAATGTATTTGCTTTACAGGTTGTAGATTTTGCAAAACAGGCATCAACTGGTATCTTGTCAAAGCTGAAACCAAGGATATATTGGTTTTTCCTCTATTTCTCAGGTGCCCTTGAGTATCTAATATAGCCTTCTACCAAATTAAGTTTGAGGCCCGGAAAACACAATTGTTTCCTGCTCTAGGGACTGTGATTTGACATGGTTTCTAACTTTGGTAGGTGTAAGATCCTATTAAACTGTGCTGTTGTTGAGTTGCTCAGTCATCTACAACTCTTTGTGACCCCGTGGACTGTAGCCCACCAGACTCCTCTGTTCATGGAATTTCCCACTGAAGTAGGTTGCCATTTCCTCCTCCAGGGGGTCTTCCTGACCTAGGAATCGAACCTTCGTCTTCTGTACTGCAGGTAGGTTCTTACCGCTGAGCCACCAGGGGTGCTCCCTATAACAGGCTTCCTACTGTACTTCCTATTAATTTTTTGGAGTCTATTTTTAAAAACGAAGGATATGAGACCCTTGATGCTATCATTTCTGAGGCCCTGAAGAAACTACAGACAATCCAGTTGGAGAAAGCCCAGGCTACAGCTGCCAAGTCGCAACTCAACTGAGACATGCAGAATTTTATATGCTGGACTAAGCAAAATAAAGCATTAGAGAGGACAGTCCTTGGTTGAATTTAACAAACACTTTGGACTTTAAAATTCTAAGTCCATGGGGTAAGATAATTTAATTTTGGTCTCTAAAGTACAGTAAATTCTTTCAACATCGAACTGCAATGAGATTTGCCATTAAATTCTCCTTGGAAATTTGAAATTGAAAGAGGAGTTTATGTTAAAATCTGGAGTACCTAAATGACTATGTGTCGAATTTTGTCCCCCCAGATTCATGTGCTGAATCCTAGCTACCAGAACCTCAGAATGACTGTATTTGAACAGCCATATACAGTGGCTGTATTTGAACACAGGGTCTTTAAAGAGGTAACATAGTTCATGAGGTCATTAGGGTGGGCCCTAGTCCAATCTGACTGGTGTCCTTATGGAAAGAAGAGATTACAACAATCAGGTCCAGAGGGAAAGCCATGTGTAGACAAGGAGAAGGTAACTTAAGGAGCCAGAACTCAGAAGAACCAATCTTGCTATCGACTGAAAGGAAATGCACAGCCTAAGAGTTGAGAAATAAGTTTTGTTTGGCAGAATTTGTGACTTTGGACTTTTTGGACTATAGTATGAGGGCAGAGTGTTGGGGTATGCAGTAATTTATAAGGGACTGGCATTTAATTTCTTCACACCCAAGAGGCTTAAGTTTAGGTTGTACAGAATCCTGGCATTTGACTTTTCATTGCAGTTTCTGGTGATATCACCCCCAGGTAAGGAGAAATGTCTAACCAGGTACTTGTGCAGGCATGTCCAACTCTTTGAGATCCCATGGACTGCAGCACTCCAGGCTCCCCTATCCATGCAATTTTCCAGGCAAGAATACTGGAGTGGGGGCCATGCCCTCCTCCAGGGGATCTTCCCCATTGAAGGATCAAACCTGTGTCTCTTGTACTGCAGGAGTTCTTTACTACTGAGGCACCAGGGAAGCCCCATCCAAGTACCCACTGGATCTTAATCAAAGGCTCCGAGCCTCAGCAGAGGCATGTAGACATAAGCCTGAAGGTAAACTGAGCCAAGGACGCTGGAGGCTATATTCATAAGGCCAATTTCAATATTTTGTTGGAAGAATTTCCCCAATGTATTTGCTTTACAGGTTGTAGATTTTGCAAAACAGGCATCAACTGGTATCTTGTCAAAGCTGAAACCAAGGATATATTGGTTTTTCCTCTATTTCTCAGGTGCCCTTGAGTATCTAATATAGCCTTCTACCAAATTAAGTTTGAGGCCCGGAAAACACAATTGTTTCCTGCTCTAGGGACTGTGATTTGACATGGTTTCTAACTTTGGTAGGTGTAAGATCCTATTAAACTGTGCTGTTGTTGAGTTGCTCAGTCGTCTACAACTCTTTGTGACCCCGTGGACTGTAGCCCACCAGACTCCTCTGTTCATGGAATTTCCCACTGAAGTAGGTTGCCATTTCCTCCTCCAGGGGGTCTTCCTGACCTAGGAATCGAACCTTCGTCTTCTGTACTGCAGGTAGGTTCTTACCGCTGAGCCACCAGGGGTGCTCCCTATAACAGGCTTCCTACTGTACTTCCTATTAATTTTTTGGAGTCTATTTTTAAAAACGAAGGATATGAGACCCTTGATGCTATCATTTCTGAGGCCCTGAAGAAACTACAGACAATCCAGTTGGAGAAAGCCCAGGCTACAGCTGCCAAGTCGCAACTCAACTGAGACATGCAGAATTTTATATGCTGGACTAAGCAAAATAAAGCATTAGAGAGGACAGTCCTTGGTTGAATTTAACAAACACTTTGGACTTTAAAATTCTAAGTCCATGGGGTAAGATAATTTAATTTTGGTCTCTAAAGTACAGTAAATTCTTTCAACATCGAACTGCAATGAGATTTGCCATTAAATTCTCCTTGGAAATTTGAAATTGAAAGAGGAGTTTATGTTAAAATCTGGAGTACCTAAATGACTATGTGTCGAATTTTGTCCCCCCAGATTCATGTGCTGAATCCTAGCTACCAGAACCTCAGAATGACTGTATTTGAACAGCCATATACAGTGGCTGTATTTGAACACAGGGTCTTTAAAGAGGTAACATAGTTCATGAGGTCATTAGGGTGGGCCCTAGTCCAATCTGACTGGTGTCCTTATGGAAAGAAGAGATTACAACAATCAGGTCCAGAGGGAAAGCCATGTGTAGACAAGGAGAAGGTAACTTAAGGAGCCAGAACTCAGAAGAACCAATCTTGCTATCGACTGAAAGGAAATGCACAGCCTAAGAGTTGAGAAATAAGTTTTGTTTGGCAGAATTTCTAAAGACTTCAAGCCCGGAAGACAGCTTCTCAGATAACTCTGAGGGACTGATCCAAAGAGGTAAAGGAGAAGGCAGGGTTTTCGCAACAAACACCAGGTAGTCAGAACATCAAAAGATGGCTTGTAATGAAAGAAAACCAGATGTTTCATGCTAATGAGTTTAGCACTTTTCCTTGTATGGCAAAGGACTTCCCTGGTGGCTCAGTGGTAATGAATCTGCCTGCCAGTGCAGGAGATCCCCGGATCAGGAAGACCCCCTGGAGAAGAAAACAGCAACCCCCTGCAGTATTCTTGCCTGGAGAATTCCATGCAGAGGAACCTGACAGATTACAGCCCATGGGGTCTCAACAGAGTCGGACACAACTTAGTGGCTAAACAAAAGCAAAGTCTGAAGAATTGAATTGGGCATATATATAGAAGGACTAGCTCAGTGAACAACTCTTTTGTCTGGGTGGGAAGTGTTTCGAAATTCCAGGATTTAGCTAGCTCACGTAATTCAGTTCTGCAACTAAACTGTGTTCTCCCAACTTCATTTCAGTTATAAAGGTGGTATTTTTATTTCCCACCTGCCTGATCTTTTATTACTGAGTTTCTTCAGAATAAGGTGTGGAGTAAAAATGCCTTCTCAAAGACACCAACAAATGATTCTACTTGTTGAAATTTTCCATCCTAAAAAATGCATTTTTTGAAAGTAGAGGATTGCTACTATTCTGCAAACTGAATGTGTTTAACAATGTTTCCTGTGTCATTTGACTCTAAGAGTGTCAAAAGATTAAAGACAGAATCAGTGATTGACTTCCTCTTTCTGTTGTAGGCTACATTCTAACTAGGGAGAGCCCAATTTTTACAACATATATTTAATGCTCAGTTCAGTGGCAGGTCCAACTTGATGTTAAAGCCAGTGCACAAAGGTTCCTTGTTCTGCGCATCCTCTGACACCTGTTGGCAGTATGGGATCTTACTGCTGGAATATGCAGCCTCACTTTGGCTGGTTCTAAGGCAAATGAGCATCATTTTCCCAGCAGTATCTTAGAGTGAGCAGGTGCTACATTATTTTTGAATAAGAAGACTCTCTGGTCTTTCCTAAGCTGTTCTCCTCCCTTCTAAAATCAGAGAGGAAACTCTGAGTCAGAAGGTCCCTACACAATTTCTGTTTGCAGCATCTTGAAGGTTCAGCATTCACGATTTGCCTGAGTATCTCCCCACATCTTGTTTTCCCTTCTCTTCCCCACCTCCGCCTTCTGTCTAGCTGAGGATGGATCTGGGTCAGAAGAGAAATTTTTTAACCCAGTTTCTTGCCTACAGGTCTAACTCTCACAAATATTAATGGAAAGCTTTGAGGTTTTTCTTCATCAAGGGGCCAGTTATTGCCTCCTGTTGGCCTTTATTTTCTTCCTATTCCCATCTCACCATCAATAAACCAGCATCTTGGGACTTACCTAGTGGTACAATGGTTAAGAATCTGCTTTCCAATATGAGGGACGTGGGTTCGAGCCCTGGTTGGGGGAACTAAGATCCCATGAGCTGTGGGGCAACAAAGAGCCTGCATGCCCCAACCAAGACCTGACGCAGCTGAAAATAAATAAGGAAAAGAAAAGAAGAAAGAAACCAGCACCTTATCTCCAGAAGACGTTTTCTCCTAAGATGCCACTGAGAGAGAGCCCCACTATTTTCACATTTTAAACTAGAGCTTTCTTCTTTATCCACAGTTATTGTCAGGATACAGGTGTCTGCCCAATAAAACTTGGTAAATGGGAACTGTTTTCCCAGGCAGGGCTGGTCTCAGTTTTCATATCATAGCATAGATGCAACTTTAATATTTTTCCCTTTAGACCCAAGCATGCTCCCAGGAAACACATCAAATAGACAAAATAAAAATGAAACACATATCTCAGAGACCTCAAATAAGTGGCAATTTAACTTTAGCACTTTGTAGCTGAAATTGCACTGTGTTGTAACACTTAGAGCCCTTACCGTCCAAAGCCGTAATGTAGAGGGTGATGAAAGCCTTGTGTCCTCTGTTCCTATAGCTTTTTATTTTTAAACCTTGAATCACCCAAAGGTGATACAGAAACCTGTGGGTCTGCAATTGATTTCTTTATTTGAAATGACAAATTTATCCATTTTCATAAGTTATTATGAATAAAACATACAGCAATGATATATTACTATCCTAGTATGGTTTAATCATATTTCTCAGCTATTTTATGAATAATTAAAAAGATTTTTAGTAGATTCTCTTTTTTACTTAAATATCACTAAATATATTATCTATGATAATCATTGTTCATTAATAAAAAAGGCTAGACATTTTGGTGGCTCTAAATTCTCTTTTTAATTTCACCTTCTTGTTATTGTCAAGAAGCTTCCAAATGAACCTTCTTCTACTTGACCCTCCTCATTCCATCCCCCTATGAGTGTCCCTGGGCTCATGTAGACCTAGGTGATTTTTTTTTTCTTAAAAAAAGAACAAACATTTTCTCTTGATTATAATTAATGCACAATGTTGAGTTAGTTTCAGGTGTACAAGAAAGCAATTTGATTATATAAATATATATTTGATTTTATAGGAGAGATGAATACAGATAATTCTTCTTCAGGTTCTTTTCCATTATAGGTTATTACAACGTATTAAGTTCCCTGTGCTACACTGTAAGTCCTTGGTGTTTGTTTTTTGTTGTTTGTTTGTTCTTAATAAGTATTTTTTTTACAGTAGATTCTTGTTGGTTATTCATTTTAACAAACCTAGATGATACTCCCATCAAAGCATAGAAGGTGAGTTACCCATTCCAGGCACTTCTCCAAATATAAGGATGTGCCTTAAGACTGTCAAAGTCACTGAAAAAACCTCTTTAAAAGAGTGAATATGGATTATGTTGCATCTGTACATTTAGGTTTTTTTCCTGCTAGCTAGCTGAAATAAGTCTCTTTGAAGAAAAAAAAAAGGAAGTGCCACCCTATTTATCAATTCAGTATATGATGTGAAGAACCAGCTCAGACTACTCTATTTTATTAAATGTCCATGGCAGGGAAGAAATGAAAAAGTGCATTGTCAGACAGAGTTCAATTGACATAATGGTACAGGATTTATACTTGTCCTACTGAAAGAATCTAACTTCAACAGGGAAAAAAGCAGACAAGGGATTCTAGGTATCATTCTTGGCATTCTCATTAAAGAAGAATTCTCTCACACATGTATCTCTGCACAGCAAAACTGAACTTGGAAATGTGCAGGGCAACCGTGGCTTCTGGTAAGACCTTGACCCAATCCTGTAAAATAGAATGAAGTTCTTTCCCCAGGAAGCTATCCGGAATCTTTGGATGAAAATAGAAGTGCAAAGTGCTACTTTTAAATATGTAAGGATTTTTACTGCTAAAAACAGCATGGGCAAATGGAGGGTTTTGCCTCTTGAAACTGCTGATTCTGCAGACATGGATGAGGTGTGAAGTGTGGGAGGCATGTGACCCGTGCTCACCTCCTCTCCCTTCCTGTGGGCTTAGCTCAGTCCCCTGTAGTTGATAATCTTTTGTGAATGCTGCTGCTGCTGCTGCTGCTAAGTCGCTTCAGTTGTGTCCGACTCTGTGCGACCCCATAGATGGCAGCCTACCAGGCTCCGCGGTCCCTGGGATTCTCCAGGCAAGAACTCTGGAGTGGGTTGCCATTTCCTTTTCCAATGCATGAAAGTGAAAAGTGAAAGTGAAGTCGCTCAGTCGTGTCCGTCTCTTAGCAACCCCATGGACTGGAGTCCACCAGGCTCCTCCATCCATGGGATTTTCCAGGCAAGGGTACTGGTGTGGGGTGCCATTGCCTTCTCCGTGATCTAGGGCCCAGTCAATGCCAATCTTCCTTAACTCCACAGCAATGAGCTTCCTTCACATTTTTAAAAGAAACTTTATTATTTATTTTATTTAATGTACTTATTGGCTGCACCACATGACACACAGGATCTTACTTTCCCAGCCAGGGATGGAACCTGTGCCCCCCACATTGGGAGCTCAGAGTCTTGACCACTGGACTGCCAGGGAAGTTCCTCCTTTGCATTTTATATCCATCTTTGGCCAGTCAACATTGAATTGACCCTTGGTTTCATACTACAGTATTCTCAATTAGACATCCTTTTATCTAATTCCTCTACATTGTTTCTCAAGGGGGTGTAGTTTCAGTGGGAATCAGGCACAAAGGCATGACAAAGCTGTGTCGTGAAACAGTCTCCCCAGAGAGAGACCATTCATTACCAGGCCTTTGCCTCTTTTTATTTTCATCTACCTCTCCTGAGGAGAGATTTTCATCTCAAATAAATCTGCCAAAGTCATAAATTTAAGAACTTTGAAAGTTTTGTTACCCATGAATCCAAAAAGGAAAAAAAGAAAAGACTTAATGAGATTTCACTGCCTCTGAAAATTATCACATGTTCACAGTTTATTTATAAAGTGTTATTGATACGTGTTTGTCTCACATATAATCATGAGTGGCACATCACTGAAATACGTTTCAATTAATATTAACAATACTAAGGGAAAGAGACACTTTTTCAAAGTCTTTCCTAGAAACCTTAATGAACAATAACATTTTGTAGAAATCAGGTGATTTGCCTGTTCTAACAACTTCAAAATGTACCTCAAAGAGAATATAGTTTCAGAATCTCAGGAAACTACTTCATCTAAATTAGTGTTTTCCTAATGGCACCCCACTCCAGTACTCTTGCCTGGAAAATCCCATGGACAGAGGAGCCTGGTGGGCTGCAGTCCATGGGGTCACTAAGAGTCGGATACGACTGAGCGACTTCACTTTCAATTCTCACTCTCATGCATTGGAGAAGGAAATGGCAACCCACTCCAGTGTTCTTGCCTGGAGAATCCCAGGGACTGGGGAGCCTGGTGGGCTGCCATCTATGGGGTCGCACAGAGTCGGACACGACTGAAGCGACTTAGCAGCTGCAGCAAAAGTTATAGAGTTTTAGAATTTTCTCTCTGATCCTGGCTGAGAATGGTTTTAAATCCTGGAATCAAGGTGATTTTTTCTTGATTGGAAATTCCAAACAAATAAAAAGAATTGCTAGTTTGAAGCAGAGCTATCAAAATTACTAAGTTGGATACAAAAGCGAGGTTCAACAGTTTTGAAACCTCTTTACAATTTCCAAGAGGTGACCTCTTTTGGTGTATGTGTGTATATATATATATATAAACTATATATAGTTTTGTTTTTTGTTTTTGTTTTTGTTTTTTTGCAAGGTGCCCAGTTTTCAGAAATGATTTCCTTTTAACATTTACATAACTCGTTCTATTTGCAAAGGAGAGACTGACAGTGATCTGTAAATTCAGCATCCTACTGTAGGGGTTTTTAAAGGTCAAAAGAAAGCAGGAATGTTTCTAGCTGATACCCTCTGTAAGGATTTAAAGAAGTTTATCAGAGCGTGGTTTAAATTTAGTTTAAGGCAAAATTAAGCTGGTTCTCAATAGGTGTAAAGCATTCAAACATTATATTTCTTCCATGTAACTCACCCTAAAAGACAAAGAACAGAGACTGCAGTTGGGATTAATACCTTCAAGTCTTCTTGATTGGTGAGCCTTGACTTTCAAAGAGAAAGAATCTGCCTGCAGTGCAGGAGACCTTAGTTTGATTCCTGGGTTAGGAAGATCCCCTGGAGAAGGGAATGGCTACCCATTGCAGTTTTCTTTCCTGGAGAATTCTATAGACAAAGGAGCCTAGTGGGCTATAGTCCATGGGGTCGCAAAGACTGAAGACTCAGATGAGCAACTAACACTTTCATTTCCACTTCCAAGGCCCCACGAATAATAGGTCAATCCTGGAATGCCTTTCTAGTCATCACAGCAAGCTGATTGGGGGAAGGCCCTGGGTTACTATGTAATCCAGTCTCTTAGGCTGGGTTCAAGCAAGAACTTTCGGTTGCAATGTATCCTAATAGTCTACTTATGGGACTTCGCTAGGAGAAGTCACTTTCACTAGGAGATACATTCTGTGAAGGGCAAGGATTGACTTACTAACTGTTAAGCATTTTGGTAATACCTGGCAAAGAGGAGACGTCAAATCAATTTGCTGAATAAATAAACGACTAACCAAAAACCTCTTGGGAGACCAGTGTCCTCATTTGTAAAACCAACAAGTATAATTAGGTAGTCTACATGCTCCCTTTGAGCTCTACACCTCTTCTAAAAAATAGTAATTCTAGTTTTTTTCTTCTAAAGAAATCAATGAGTTGTTCTGCCAACTTATGATAATTTGGTTGGATCGTTCTTTAAAGAATACTTGACTTACAGGGAAGGCAAGAACTTACATAGTCAGAAAGGAGGGCTTAGAAGAAGAGGTCTACCTGTGTGGGCAGATCCACCTGGAGACGCTCAGCCATCCAGCAGCCCATCCAGGACCACTGGGCTCTGTTGGCAGCTTTGCCTACTGTGATAGCATGACAGATACTACTATATTTCTGATATAGAGAGGATGTTCCTGGGGGCTCTGCCTACTTTAGGAGACATGGAGTGTAGAGACCTGGACGTGAAAGGCAGAATAAGACTGGCCTGTCTCAATTCCGGGCTTCCCAGGAGGTGCTAGTGGTAAAGAAACCCCCTGCTAATGCAGAAGACATAAGAGATGTAAGAGATTGAACCCAAGGTTTGATCCTTGGGTTGGGAAGATCCCCTGGAGGAGGGCATGGCAACCCACTCCGGTTTTCTTGCCTGGAGAAACCCATGGACAGAGGAGCCTGGTGGGCTACAGTTCACAGGGTCACACAGAGTCAGAAACATAAAGAAAACAGTTTCAAGAAGCCTTCCTTCAACTCTTGATGGCCCCAATAGAGGACCATTCTGAGTGAGTTTTGAGAAATGAAGTGAAGTGAAATGAAGTTGCTCAGTTGTGTCCACCTCTTTGCAACCCTGTGGACTGTAGCCCACCAGGCTCCTCCGTCCATGGGATTTTCTGAGCAAGAGTACTGGAGTAAGTTGCCATTTCCTTCTCCAGGGGATCTGCCCAACCCAGGGATGGAACTCAGGTCTCCCACATTGTAGGCAGATGCTTTACTGTCTGAGCCACCAGGGAAGTCCTAGATTTTGAGAAGAGACTTCTCCAGAGAAAACTGAGGCTGGCTCTTCTGCATACCAGGTACTTAGTCCAGTCCCAAGGCTAGGGATGAGAGCTTTAAGGAAACCATGTGGATAGTTTTGCCGGGTCCAGCCCTGGTGGATCCAGGGTGATTCAAAGGTGGGGATGGAGTCAGCGTCCTAGGAAAAACTTATTTAATTACAGATAGAGAGGGACTAGGAATTTAGCAGAGAAAAAGAGGCCGAATAACTTGGTTAACACAGGGTGCCAATCACCACCTACGTAGGCCGCAG
>SJYC01051098.1:0-13414 GCA_006408675.1 Madoqua kirkii | reverse complement strand
ATCTTCTAGTGATGGCATGTGGGATCTAGTTACCCAA
The DNA here is from genome assembly GCA_006408675.1 of Madoqua kirkii. Lineage (NCBI taxonomy): Eukaryota > Metazoa > Chordata > Mammalia > Artiodactyla > Bovidae > Madoqua > Madoqua kirkii. The sequence continues at coordinate 13,377 of SJYC01051098.1, read as the reverse complement.
CCAGGAATCAAACCCAGGGCCCTTGCACTGGGAGCGTGGAGTGTTAGCCACTGGACCACCAGGGAAGTCCATTCCTCATGTATTTCTAACCCCATTCTGTCAGGGAAAAGGTGGTCAGTAATTCCAACCAGAAATGTCAGAACACTTGGATTTGCAGGTTTCCTGTCCAGCATCCTGCGCATTATCTGGCACCTGATTCTACTTACCTGTCCAAATCATGCCCAAACTATTAGTATGCTTACAGAGCAAATGACAGCTTGATCATTGATCCAAGTGGCTGATCAGACCCTGTGGGGCTGTGAGCAGTACTTTCTACTGGTGAAGGGCAGACTCAGCTCCATTTTGAAACTGAAATGGGAAACAGGAATGCTGGCTTGGGATCAGGTGAGCTGGAGCTCCTTCCAGCACTCTGCTGTGCTGTTCTCTGCTGCCTGGGGATCACTGTGTTTTCTAGAAAGATAGAAACGGTGCTATTTAACCTTCACACACAGATCCACATATGAGAGCTCCACTTCTGCATGGGACTTGCTCTTAACTTCATGCATTCTATCTGCCCTCTTTTGATCATGTCTCGCATGAGAAAATATACGGACATTTGCTTTTCTGCTGTCACACAGTCAGACAATCACGTTGAGAATTTCTTTGGAAATGTGAAATTTTACATTCACAATGTACAGGGTGAGAGGAAGAGATAAGAACGAGATGAAAAGACTCAGAAGATGAAAGCTGGAAGTGAAGACAGGTGTAAGTGGTGGAATTCATCTTTTATCTTGCGGCACACTAGGTGAACACAAAACTTCATTTCAAAGCTTTGTCTCACGTGCTGTTCAGCATGCATATAGAAAATTGACAATCACCTGCTTGAATATCTCTATAATTAATTACTCCTGGGGAAGAAACCATAAATGACAGCGATTGCCCCAGAATCTCTGAGTGATTTTCTAAATTTTATCAGTGCCATAATTAAGATCATAACCAGATGAGTATTCAAAGATTTAACTCTCCATGCTATTTTACTCAGGGCTGTAGCATCAGGACTGAAAGCTGCCTGTGTGCTGGGAAGTCAAGTATGTGTGGTTAGGTCTGTGCCAAGTCTCCAGAAGGTTGACAGGGAATCTGCCTCCATGACGACAGATGAGTCTCATGGGAGAGGCAGTGATTGGATTCATTGATGGATTGTCCAAGGGCCTAAGGTTCTTAACCATGAAGAACACAGGGTGGCCATTGAACTTCTCAGGCATCAAACTTTTATGGAAAAGAAATTTGCTCTGAGGGGAGGTAAAGGATTGATGCTTTTGAACTGTGGTGTTGGAGAAGACTCTTGAGAGTCCCTTGGACTGCAAGGAGATCCAACCAGTCCATTCTGAAGGATATCGGCCCTGGGATTTCTTTGGAAGGAATCATGCTAAAGCTGAAACTCCAGTACTTTGGCCACCTCATGAGAAGAGTTGACTCATTGGAAAAGACTCTGATGCTGGGAGGGGTTGGGGGCAGGAGGAGAAGGGGACAACTGAGGATGAGATGGCTGGATGGCATCACTGACTAGATGGACATGAGTCTCAGTAAACTCTGGGAGTTGGTGATGAACAGGGAGGCCTGGTATGCTGCGATTCATGGGGTCGCAAAGAGCTGGACACGACTGAGCGACTGAACTGAACTGAGGGAAACAGACAGTGAGTGGGCACATGGATTTTTCAAGAAGTAACACATCAGGTCCGGCACCCGGTGTATGTTTGCCAGGTTCCCAGAGATGGAATATAAGCTGAGAAACTGAACTGAGAGCAAGTCAAATGAAGGAGCTATAGCTTGGTGGAAGCTCCATTAATGAGATATGAGAAAAGATCTGACCTTTCCCAGTCTGTGTAATAAAATCTGGTAGAAAGATTGGTTAAAACCAAATCAACCCCAGCGATCTCATGAAAATTGTTGGGAGCAGGACCAGGGCCAGAAGATGCACATGACAAGGCGCTTGGCCACGGGGCATGTCTGGGCAGTGGGGGGTGAGTGATGTGACGAGAACAGAAGTGTTTACTCACATACACTGAGCATATACCCCTGCTCTAGGCATACATCTAGCATAGCATTCAGGACCCTGTGATGTCACTACTGATTTATCTCACTCCAGGCTGCGAACACCTTGAAAGAAACTGCTGTCTCTCATTCACATGTGTCTCTCCAGCAGCTACAGACCACTCATCAAGTAGAGGACTTATCCTGGGAAAATACTGGGGGACCGAGGAGACTGACTGGTAGAAGGTTGCAAACCAGGGACCACTTGTCGGGACTCCTCTTCCTTTCACAGCCTGCATGCACAAGGCTGCCTGCAAGAGTTCTGTATTTGATGGGTCGTCTGTAGATGCTGGAGAGACAAATGTGAATGAGACACAGTCATTGCCCTCAAAGTAGTCACAGTCAGAGTGAAATAAATCAGCAGTGATGTCATAGGATCCTAAGTGCTGTGTTGTATGTATGCGTAGAGCACTGTGTCTGATTGGACCAGAGAGAGATTTGAAAAAATCATATTTAAGGAGCTGGTGTCTTAACTGAGATCTGAAGGACCAAGTGAGAAAGGGTATTCTTAGCAAATATTCAACATTTGCTGAGCCCCTGTTTGTGCAAGGACTGGGATGTTATGGTAAGCCAGACTAACACCCTATTTAGCATCAGGAACACACAGAAAGGAAATCACAGGCAACATAGCCCATTGAAGACATGAACAATTCAGCAGTACTAAAAGACAGGTGTTTATCATGAGCAGAAGGAGATTAGGTTATGCAGATCAGCAGAAGCCTTTGTTACAGGCCGGAAATATCACTCCAAGGATTGATTATCACCTTCCTACTCCTGTCCCAGTACTGGTCGTGTTAATCAACTGAAAATGACTAAATGAGAAAGCATGAAAGCACTTAGACTTTAAAGCACTGCACACATTTAAAGGATGAATGTTATGTGGTCCTGCTAACCCTGCCATCACAGTTCAGAAGACGTACATGGCTCTAGGTACCTAATGCAACCTTTTTGATAGAAATAATTAAACATTTTTCATAGACTCAACAGGCCAACTGGGCTTAATCCCCAAAGTCAATACAAATTATTAAAAATTCAGGTCACCTATCCTAAATTGACTTCTTCAAACATCTTCATCCCTGGGCTCTGGGAAGAGAAATTCAAATATCTCCTCATGGTAGAAGAGCTTTCAGTACAGTCTGAGAGTTTAGGTCTGCCCAGGGAAGTCCTAGGGTTTCCTAAGTGGTGCAGTGAGAAAGACTCTGCCTGCCAGTGCGGGAGACGCAAAAGACTCAGATTTGATCTCTAGGTCAGGAAGACTCCCTGGCAGAGAAAATGGCAACCCGCTCCAGTATTCTTGTCTGGAGAATCCCATGGACAGAGGAGCCTGGTGGGCTAGTCTGTGGGGTCGCAAAGAGTCAGACACAACTGAGCACACTCATCACAGCAGCAGGGAAGTACTGGTTTGCTCAGACCAATGGTCAGAGCAGTTCCAACTGCCACCAACTTGTGTGATTTTAAAAACAGTACCCAATTAAACTGCTTTGTTGTTTGTTGGATTTCAAGAGTGTTAAGAATGTTCTTTGAACTCGTGTACTTTTATGTGCATGTATGTTTTTCCAGTAGTAATGTCTGGATGTGAGAGTTGGACTGTAGAAGGACTGAGCACTGAAGAACTGATGCTTTTGAACCGTGGTGCTGGAGAAGACTCTGGAGAGTCCCTTGGACTACAGGGAGATCCAACCAGTCCATTCTGAAGGAGATCACTCCTGAATATTCATTGGAAGGACTGATGCTGAAGCTGAAACTCTGATACTTTGGCCACTTGATGCAAAGAACTAACTCATTGGAAAAGACCCTGATGCTGGAAAAGATTGAAGGCGGGAAGAGAAGGGGATGACAGACGATGAGACGGTTGGATGGCATCACCTACTCGATGAACATGAGCTTATGTAAACTCTGGGAGCTGGTGATGGACAAGGAGGTCTGGCATGCTGCAGTCCACGGATTTGCAGAGTCAGACATGACTGAAAAACTGAACTGAACTGAACTGATCCTTCCGTTTAAGGTAGAGACTAAGTTTAGCTCTAAGTTGCTTCTGTCTTGTCTGACTCTGTGCAACCCTCCAGCCATGGGGTTTTCAGGCAAGAATACTGGAGTGGGTTACCATTCCCTTCTCAAGGGGTCTTCTCAAACCAGGGACTGGACCTGTGTCTCTTACATCTACCTGCTTTGGCAGGCAGCCTTTTTACCACTAGTGCCATCTGGGAAGCCCAGAGATGGTTATGTCCTTTCACTGTTCTATAAGGACCTGAAGGTGGTATGAAAGAAAAGCCATTTTCTGGCTTGTGGCTTCAGCAACTATCTTCTCATATACTTCTCAAAAGGACAGGGGAAATTTTCTCTCATTTTCACAAATGGTGTTGCTACATTTTTAAAGAAGCCTTAACTATCCATCAGAGGATTTCTTCCCATACACAGTTGTAACATTATAAACAAAAGCAAGCTAGAGATTACCCAACTCAACTCCTGTGTCTAATTTTAGATATTTTCTGTGCAAACAGCTGTTATTTTTTATTATTGGCCAAGTATCAATAACACAGGGACATGATGATTTGCTAACCCAGTGCTCCTGAAATTCTACTGGGAAAAGTCCTCTGTTAAATCATTACATCAAATTAAAACGCAAAATGATTTCACTTCTAAAAATAACATAAATTCTGTTAATGTCAGGCATTTAGAATCGAGGTCACTTAACAAAAATTCAGATTCATTAACCAATTAATGCCTCAAATTCACTAGGATTTCCAAATTCTGTTCGTTTCATACATAAATTCCAATCACCACTTTGTTACTAATTCTATTTAAATTTTATGATCTCAATTTTGGAATGAAAGTCTGCGGTGCTAATTGTTGAAATATGGTATCTGTTTTTCTGGTAAAGGTAATATCAGAGTCTTGGATTCTTCAAAGAATTGAATCAGTAGAAGCTAAATTTTCAACAAGCCATTTAGATTCACTAATGAGAAGTCAAGTAGGCCTTAGAAAGCTTCACTACGAACAAGGCTAGTGGAGGTGGTGGAATACCAGTTGAGCTGTTTCAAATCCTGAAAGATGATGCTGTCAAAGTGCTGCACTCAATATGCCAGCAAATTTGGAAAACTCAACAGTGGCCATAGGACTGGAAAAGGTCAGTTTTCATTCCAATCTCAAAGAAAGGCAATGCCAAAGAATGCTCAAACTACCACACAATTGCCCTCATCTCACATGCTAGTAAAGTAATGCTCAAAATTCTCCAAGCCAGGCTTCAGCAATATGTAAACCATGAACTCCCTGATGTTCAAGTTGGTTTTAGAAAAGGCAGAGGAACCAGAGATCAAATTGCCAACATCTGCTGGATCATGGAAAAAGCAAGAGACTTCCAGAAAAACATCTACTTCTGCTTTATTGACTATGTCAAAGCCTTTGACTGTATGGATCACAATAAACTGTGGAACATTCTGAAAGAGATGGGAATACCAGACCACCTAATCTGCTTCTTGAGAAACCTGTATGCAGGTCAGGAAGCAACAGTTAGAACTGGACATGGAACAAGAGACTGGTTCCAAATAGGAAAAGGAGTACGTCAAGGCTGTATACTGTCACCCTGTTTATTTAACTTATATGCAGAGTACATCATGAGAAATGCTTGACTGGAAGAAACACAGGCTGGAATCAAGAAAGAGATGGGAATACCAGACCACCTAACCTGCCTTTTGAGAAATCTGTATGCAGGTCAGGAAGCAACAGTTAGAACTGGACACGGGACAACAGACTGGTTCCAAATAGGAAAAGGAATACGTCAAGGCTGTATACTGTCACCCTGTTTATTTAACTTATATGCAGAGTACATCATGAGAAATGCTGGACTAGAAGAAACACAAGCTGGAATCAAGACTGCTGGGAGAAATATCAATAACCTCAGATATGCAGATGATACCACCCTTATGGCAGAAAGTGAAGAAGAACTAAAGAGCCTCTTGATGAAAGTGAAAGAGGAAAGCAAAAAAGTTGGTTTAAAGCTCAACACTCAGAAAACAAAGATCATGGCATCTAGTCCCATCAGTTCATGGGAAACAGATGGGGAAACAGTGGAAACAGCGACAGACTTTATTTGGGGGGGCTCCAAAATCACTGCAGATGGTGACTGCAGTCATGAAATTAAAAGACGACTAGTCCTTGGAAGAAAAGTTATGACCAACCTAGATAGTATATTCAAAAGCAGAGACATTAATTTGCCAACAAAGGTCCAAGTAGTCAAAGCTATGGTTTTTCCTGTGGTCATGTATGGATGTGAGAGATGGACTGTGAAGAAGGCTGAGAGACGAAGAACTGATGCTTTTGAACTGTGGTGTTGGAGAAGACTCTTGAGAGCCCCTTGGACTGCAAGGAGATCCAACCAGTCCATTCTGAAGGAGATCAGCCCTGGGATTTCTTTGGAAGGAATGATGCTGAAGCTGAAACTCCAGTACTTTGGCCACCTCATGCGAAGAGTTGACTCATTGGAAAAGACTCTGATGCTGGGAGGGATTGAGGGCAGGAGGAGAAGGGGAAGACAGAGGATGAGATGGCTGGATGGCATCACGGACTCGATGAACGTGAGTCTGAGTGAACTCCGGGAGATGGTGATGTACAGGGAGGCCTGGCGTGCTGCAATTCATGTGGTCGCGAAGAGTCGGACACGCCTGAGTGACTGAACTGAACTGAACTTCTAAACTGACTATGCATCATAGTTCTATTTCCTTTATCACCTTTTACATAATCAGTACTGTATATTTTCTGAATGAATGAATCTTGTGCCCAATCAATCACAATTATATAAACTCTGATAGCTCATTTTTAGTATTTTTCTAAGTGTATTTTTTAGTACTTCTACTGGCCTATATAGCCTACACCCTGATAAACTAATGCCTGATTTACTTCACACTCTCCTGATCTGCTTCCCTACTTTCAGTTAGTGTTCCTTCTCACTTTTCCTGCATATTATTGTTCAAATGCCATAGTTGGAGAGAATAAAGGAGAGATTCATGAAGATGAACAAGATGGGCCTTGAAGTTTGCACAGGATTTTCATGGACTGTAATATCTAATGGATTCAGAGGGGAGAGCAAAGCCATATAGGTGAGACTACATGAAAAGATAACGCCCAAGTTTTTCACAGTTGTACCCTGATACTGTTGAAAAAAGTCCCTGTGCAGACAGACACGACATGACTGGTTTAGCAAAGAAAAATTCAATAAATACAGGCAGGTACCAAGCTGCACTGGACTACTAAGGGCTCTAGGAATTGATAGGAGGGAGAGACTATCTCTCCACTGTCAGGCAGCCTGAGAGATGTGAAGGGGCCCAGCACCCTTGGAACAGTGGAAGGTAAGTTTGTACTGGCTGAGACCAGATAATGAAAAATTCAGAGTATTCAAAAGCATTTATCACTTCTAGGTGATCCATTCTCAAGTTGCAGTTTGCCTAAGCATCAGAGGAGTTTATAAAATACGTATCTCTGATAATTAATTATTTGTTGATAAAATTTTACCATTAACCAATTTTTCAGTAGAGAAAAGTCAAGCGACATTGTAGGGAAAGACACAGGAATTTAAAAAGGAATTTTCCTTCCACTAAATCTCTTCAGAGAATTTTTTTTAATTCCTTAAAAACATAACAACTCACCCCCATATCTACAATAATGTTAACAGGTCAGTACTTATGGAAGAGTAATAGAAAAATGATTCCCTCAGAAGTGATCAAAATGTACTTAAGAAGCAAAGTACTATGTCACTTGAACTTTAGGAAGCTGCAGTTTCTCTAAAGGCTCATTTATAACTATTATGAATTATCAAGATCAATCTCGAAATTTTTTTAACACTGTAGAGGTAACCTTACATTTCTCTTCCAGCACATGATAAAGACAATACAGAGGGGAAAAAAAAAAGAAAATTCAATGACACCAGGCTCAAAATGACTGCATTTTTCAGAGTGTAAAATTTTCCTGAAGGAAAGAAATTCTAAAGCATCCCTGGAGCCTATAACACACAGATATTTAGGTCAAGTTCGTCATTTATCTACCACTTGCAGACAATGAAAGGACCACGGGGCAATTCTACCCACAGCTGAGTGAGAGGAGGGTGAGTCAGATCTCTTGGCAGGCGACAAGATATCAAACCTGCTGGGATGATGCCATTTTCAGTAACACAATTGAAAAGGCCTTGCTGAGACATGATTGAGTGGCACTGAGAAAAGCAGAAGAAAACTAAGGCAACTCTGCAAACTACCTCCTGAAAGCCCGGCCACATGTCCCTCAAGTGTATATTTAAACACTGGAAGGGGCTTCCCTGGTGGCTCAGTGATAAAGAATCTGCCTGCTGATGCAGGAGGCACAGATTCGATCCCTGGCCCAGGAAGGTCTCACATGTCACAGAGCAATTAAGCTTGTGTCACAGCTAGTGACCCTGTGCTCAAGAGCCCTGGAGCTGCAACTAGTGAGCCCAAGTGCCACAACTCCTGAAGCCCACACACCCTAGAGCCACGCTCAGCTACATGAGAAGCCACCAGAGCGAGAAGCCGGCACGCTGCAACAGACATCCACTACAGTGAAAGATAAATTCTTAAAAAAAAAAAAACACTGAAAACCCAACTCATCAGTGCTCAGGACAATGAAAACTCCACACCCAGCTCAGATGGCAGCTATGGCCCCACCTGTGCCCTCTTTTCACTGGCCTTACAATCCTCTCTTTCCAGTCCACCAATCCAGCCCTTCAGCCAGAAGGGTCACAACAGAAACCACATCTCCTTTTAGGCAACACCTAATGTAGTGGTCGTGGGGTTCTTTTGCCAACATGACACCAATCATCTGAATAGTAAACAAACAAAATGCCATAGGAAACAATTTAACATTTTAAAAAATTTTAATGTGAAGCTAAATAATTTGTTATATATATATGCCATACCACACGGCTTAGGATCTTAGTTCCCCAACCATGGATCAAATCCAGGCCCTTGGCATTGAGAGCATGGAATCCAAAACACAGGACCACCAAAGAAATCCCTATGATAATTTGTTTGATCATAAACTTTTTGTCTCCATTTCAAGCCAAGGCTGCATCATCTTTACTGCATCAAGGCAGATAGGTGCTCATCTCCTCAATGCAGTTGAGATGAGCTTTTAAAGGACAGAATGAATCTGGTTGGTCAGAGATACTAGACATTCTCTCCCCGAGAAGGGGATAATGTGCCTGATGACAGGGAAGCCTGCCTCACTTCTGAATAGTTTCCTTCCTCATTTCAAGCAAATCAGAGAAGGGCGCAGGTGATGAAGAAAACCAGGGGTGAGATTGCATCAGGTACAGAGAGTACCTTATAATCATGCTACGTTACAGCAATTGCCTGGATATTCAAATCAACAAGCAAACTAAAAACAGCAGCTAAGATAGAAAACTAGCATTTACAAATATTCATCTCATCATCTGCAAACATTAGAGAGGTATGTTTAAACCTACTTGATGGTTTATAGTGATCCCTGCAAAGTAAAACCAATGAACACTTCTCTAAACTTCCTACTATCCTTTGTGTTTTAGCATGCAGTGTGTATTACTTGGAGAAGGCAATGGCACCCCACTCCAGTACTCTTGTCTGGAAAATCCCATGGACGGAGGAGCCCGGTAGGCTGCAGTCCATGGGGTCGCTGAGAGTTGGACATGACTCAGTGACTTCACTTTCACTTTTCACTTTCGTGCACTGGAGAAGGAAATGGCAACCCACTCCAGTGTTCTTGCCTGGAGAATCCCAGGGACGGCAGAGCCTGATGGGCTGCCATCTATGGGGTCGCACAGAGTCTGACACGACTGAAGCAACTTAACAGCAGCAGCAACAGCTGTGTATTACTTTCTTTCTAAAACCTTATGCTCTTCATCCTATAGCACTGAAGAATCGATATATGAAAAGGAATCTACCTCAATGTTCAAGTCAGAAATAACACCAACATAAGGCAGTGAAAAATTTCTAATGAGAAGATGATGTTCGATTATAAACTTTAAATACGAGACTGTGGTTAACTGTTGTTTGTATATTAAAAGAATGTACAGTTAAGATTATAAAATTATATGATTTTGACTAACAAAAAAATCAGTTATATTTATCAGTACCAACATTCTTTCTAACACCTTATGCTCTTCATCCTATAGCACTGAAGAATCGATATATGAAAAGGAATCTACCTCAATGTTCAAGTCAGAAATAACACCAACATAAGGCAGTGAAAAATTTCTAATGAGAAGATGATGTTCGATTATAAACTTTAAATACGAGACTGTGGTTAACTGTTGTTTGTATATTAAAAGAATGTACAGTTAAGATTATAAAATTATATGATTTTGACTAACAAAAAAATCAGTTATATTTATCAGTACCAACTCTTTATTTAAGGAAATTTTCAAACACATAGAAGTTGAAAGATTAGTAAAATGAACATTCATAACCTCTACCTCAATTTGACATTTGTTAACATTGCAACTTTGTTGTTTTACCTAACTATGCATGTCTGCATATACATATATATCTATAATATATAAATATATATAAAGTATATAGAGAGAGGTAAATTTGAGACATTTTCAGGTTTCATAACACTTCACTCCAAAATATCAGTCTACAGCTCTTAAGAATAAAGACATTCTCCTACCTAATGAAGAAGCACCTGATGAAAACAGTACATGTCATTAAGATTCAACTGCTTAAAGAATACATTTTAAGCCCTTGCACTTTAAGATTTTCAGTGAGCTGGAGCTCCAAACCCAACCTTCTCAGCTTCATCAGCCATTAGCCTCCCTCACAATAACTATTTTCCCATCAAAGAATCTGGGCAACTCATTCTATCAGCTCTCAAGTCCTGTTCTTTCTGTTTACTCTATGTACAAACTCCTCTTTCTTCAAAACTCATGGCCATTAGGAATCTAGTGCAAGAAGCATTCCTTGGTTCCTTCATAGCCCTTCTAGAGAACAAAGTAACTTCTCCTTCGTGGTATTGTTTCCTAAACGTTCTTAGTGCTACCTAAAATAAAGGCAATTTCTTACATATCTGTATATCATTTATAGCAATTCTAGTAGTTTGCAGGAGACTCCCCACAAATAATTGTTAGATACCTAAGTTTTTAAAAATCTCAATTTTATGCACCACAAAAAAAGTTAACCTATGAAAAGAGTTACGTGTTTTACCCTATGCAAATTCTTTTCATCTTGATAATCCAACACCTAAAGACCAACATGTGCTTAGTTTATTGAAATAAATTCAGCACATACAGGACAATCTTTTAAAACTGTAAAACATACTTACCTTATCATTATTGTAATAAGAAATGCTAAGGCCATCAAATTTCACCCATCTCTTCTGAAACATGCGTTTTCTGTAAAACACATGAAATTGTCATTTCACATTTTTAAGAACCATGAACTTGGATTTAAAATGCATTTGTAACATAACTGTGTTTCAGTACATTTCCATTTGCGGCTGTTAAAACAGTGAAGAAAACAATAGGCTGTGACGATGCAGTTTAGGCCATGGTACAAAGGAAAGACAGTGCATACAATGGCACTTTCTAATCAGCTGACCTAGGTGTTTTTAAAAAGGATACTTCTAACAGGGACATCATTTTTTACCCTGTAACTTACAGAGTCATCCCCACACCTGTAAGGGCAAGTGGAAAACAAAGTGTGGACAAAAATACGATCATCACATCAATCCTTTCAAGGGAGAATCCCTTAATGAAAGCACTGATGATAAGCATGTTTATCTTTCATTAAGACTATAACATTTTATCTTAGTTTTTAAATCTCTGCTTTGGAGCATTAATAATGTTTTGCTAAAATAACAAAGCTTTGTCAATTGGACTTACATAGATATATTTAATTCTGATCAAATAGGCTGAAAAGGCCCTATCTAAATATAGAGAATCATTTGCAATCATCCAAAATTCGCTGAAACATTAACATTTTGAGAAAAAGAACCATATGAAGGCAAATGCAGTTTGAAATGGTTGTTGACTCGAGAAGCAAAGCAAAATTATGTCATCATCTGTTCTCTATTTAGGCAGAAAGGAGAAAAAAAAATCATCCTGACTATATAAGGGAAAGCTGAAGACCCACTTCTACTTGGGCTTGTTTTTGTTCTTCAGTCCCGTTCCCCAAAGTCAGACAGTCCTGAAGGTTTTGATTGTCTATTCTCTACATGACTCAGCGTGAACTGACACAATCAAGATACCTTTGGCCTTTATCACAGATCATATACAAAAACTAACTTCCTATTTTTTTAAAAGTCATCTCTAAACTAAGTGGATAACCAGGTCTACCTTTTCCTTTTGCAGTTTTCTAACACATTTAAGTTACAGAAACTGTATAACTTTCTGTGGTTTTCAGAAGATTTAAAGATAGAAAAAGCACTTCATAAAGTGTGGAGAACTTGTCTTCCGGGCTACTTCCTGAGCCCACACACTTGTTACTCTAATGAAATACAGCAAGCTGCCCACGTTGATCGTTAGCCAAATTATTCTCCTTAGATAAAATTAGAGCAAACTGATCTGAGAGAAATTTCAAAATCCATTGGTGTGGATAACATTGTCACATATAAGCGGAAGACTATGACAAGACCTTAAAATTATATAACCGCAACCAACTACTCTGTTCTTTCCAGCTTATCCCTCAATGTTCTGCTGCTTTTTAACTTCTCTTGGTGTGGCACGTGTTCTCTTAACCTTGCAACATCCAACAGTACTGGTTTTTACTTTCTTCACAGACCCAAGGTTCTTCAAATTGCCACCATTAAGAGTTACAAGGTAAAGAAATACTAAGCAAATACATGACTATACACTGAATAAAATCACTTAGCTCATTTCATGTTGATCTGTCACACTTAAAGGCAGGTAACTAGACACCCTCCCTCCCATACAATCTCAGCACTATTTTGAGAAATCAAGATTTTCTGTCAGGCATCTGCCCATTTTACATGCTAAATAGTAGTAAACTAGAGAAGGCAATGGCACCCCACTCCAGTACTCTTGCCTGGAAAGTCCCATGGACGGAGGAACCTGGTGGGCTGCAGTCCATGGGGTCGCTGAGAGTTGGACACGACTCAGTGACTTCACTTTCACTTTTCACTTTCATGCACTGGAGAAGGAAATGGCAACCCACTCCAGTGTTCTTGCCTGGAGAATCCCAAGGACGGGGGAGCCTGGTGGGCTGCCATCTATGGGGCTGCACAGAGTAGGACATGACTGAAGCAACTTAGCAGCAGCAGAGTTCAGCAGTGCATATAATCTCCCATTTTAGAATAAAAATAATCAACATC